>JAUCMS010000049.1:7952407-7963070 GCA_032357445.1 Enteromius radiatus | reverse complement strand
TGAGTTTTATCAGGGTTGGAGCTAAACTCTGCAGTGCATCGGACCTCCAGGGTAAGATTTGAGGAACCCTGCTATAGAGTCTATATATAACAAGATTTGTTAGATTAAATCTGATAGACAGTGTATTTAACATCTTGTTGAACATCAGATAGATTAGATGGAACATCTGATAAAGCTCCATACAGACCAGCCGATAGAGGGTCCAATGGATCCAATAAGACGAGAAGATCCAATACAACAAATCTATCATTAGGTAGGCTAGAGCATCCAATAGAGTGTCAGATAAACCACCTATCAACATCAGAGTTTCAGAGAGAATAATGCTTTCAGAATGTTGCAGATTGTCAGGTAGATTAGCTGATAGAGCATCCAATTAAAGCAGCAGATGCTGAGATGAGCATCAGGTTTAGCGTCACATGGATTGGCAGATAGAACCCTGACATGGTCTTTGAGTTGAGGAGGAGAGTGTTAATGTTGTATGAGCCGTGTTTCAGAGCAGGGAGAGATCTGACTGTTGCGTGAGTGACATTGCATTCTATAAATAGTGCCTGTGTGCATAAGAGCGAGAGAGAAAGAACTAAGAAAGGGAGGAAGAGGGAGGACTTTGTGCTCTACTGCAGTAATTCCCTCTTGGTAGCAGCCCAGGGCATGGCAGAAGAGAGGCATGGAGAGAGTGAAGACAGAAAATGAAAGAAAGAATGAAAGATAAAGAAAGAGAGATGTGGAAACAAATTAAAAAAAAAAAAAAAAAATGACGGGCTCCTCCAGGCCCACGTGTGTTCCTTGTATGCTCCCTGATTCCACGCGACCAGTGGCCGTGGTCTGGTGACACCAATTATATCTTGGCATATATCCTAGTTGCCAGTATATCACTCTTTCACACCTCTCAAGAGCTAACTACTGCTCCCTCCCACTCGCATCGGCCACGACTGCTGGACACAGTTGTGCTAATAATTGGAGCTGCTCCTTTTGTAGCTGTTTTTAATAGAATTGCGGTTGGAACGGGTTGTGATCCATGCTGATTCCACAATCACAATCCTAACTTTGTTGTTTCGAAAACGTGGACATTTGTGCTTTGTCGCCTCCTTTGCATGCCTTTTGGTTTGTTTATCTTTTATTTCTCTAATTGGTCATTAGTGCTCGTCTATCTCAGATAAATTTGTGCACCAATGTATTTGCACCAAACCAATAGGGCTGGGACGATACTGAGGTTTTCAGAATGCATCCCGATTTCAACAGCAGATGGCGCTCTAATCAATTATTTTTTTTCTGTTTGTGTGTTCGGCCGAGTTTCACCTTAGCCCAGAATGCTTTTAAGGCTAGTGTAATGTAAAAAAACAGCCCATTTTGAAAACACCCTTGTAATTCGCTTCAATCTTTTTTTGCGAATTTGATTAATTATTATTTTAGGTTCAAAGGGGATTTGGAAACAAGCAGAGTACGGCTGTATTGAAAGCACGCATCGCCATCTGATGTTAAAAACCTAAGCTCAGAATTGATTTCAGAGGAATCGCGATGCAAATGGAAAAATTGATGCTACACCATTTCTCAATTCGCAGTGCATCGATGTATCGTCCCAGCCCTACGAACCAATGTAGCCTGATTGTTATAAAGCTTTTTTTGATTCAGTAAAGAAGTCTCACAACATTTGACTAACTTGACAGAATGTCCAGCAAAAATGGGGACAAAGACAAATCCGTAAGAAATCATGGTACTACTGTTGCAGTTGAGTTGGTAGTGGAGCTATTTAGCCAAAACATGCTCGCCTGAGCCTCTGTTTGTGTCTCATGTGCAGCTCCAGATGCAGTGGTGATAATTAACACATGCGACTGCAGTAGCTGCCGTGTGATCTGCGTGTCAGGGACAAAGGTGAAGAGGGCTAAACCTTCATGTACACCTTCTCTCTAGACTCTCCTAATCTGTACCTTGCAGGCCCAGACTCCCTGCAACCTCCTGCAGAGAGACGGAAAGTGAAGGAAGAGAGTTTAGGGAGAGAAACACAAAGCTTGCATGCTGGCGTCTGGCCCGGATCTTGGAAATTTCGTATGATTTCTTTTTTCTTTTTCTTTTTTTTACTCTATTCCCCCCATCGCATGGGTCGGCCTCGTCAATAATCTTCACGTCGAAACTCCACTGCACCAGCTCCTCTTGGGAGGACAGACTAGCAAGGGGGGAGACAGGGAGGGAGCAAAGTCAAGGAGCGAAAAAAAGAGAAATAGTTTCAAGTTAGCTGGAAACATCTGAAATGGATGGGTTTGTTTTGAGGGAAGAAGGTGGGAGAATTTCATCAGCCCTTCTCCCACAAAAACCTCTTGAAAACCAACAGAACACCAAGAAAAGTGAAAGACTGACAGACTCTAGAGAGAGAGAGAGTTCCATCAAGGTTAAAAGGACTGGAGGATCTTGTTCCGACTTGCTGCGAGGTGCGGGAGTCTTGGGACATTGAAATCGGTCCAGCATCGTACAGCGTTGTAGACCTGTTGACAAAGAAATGTCCCAACCCTCAAGCAAATATCTGTGTACTTTTGTGTTTTCCTTCTTTCGAAGTTGCCAGCCTTTATGGATGATTGATTGAGTTTGCATCATTTTCGGTTACTTCTGAGGTCAGAGTACCTTTCTTGTGCAGACAGGTTTACAAGATTTTGACATTTTCTGTGTCTGTCAACGTTTAGATTCCATTTGGTATGCCATCGTCACAATTTGTGACTGATTTCCTGACAGTTGTGCTTTTTGCACAGGAATCTAAATAATTAATTGATGGCATCATTTGGGGTGACTTAAAAGTCCCTGTTGCGCATACGTTTGCGAGATTTCATGGCGTTTTTGACAACCAGAGGTTCTTGATTACGTTGAGTCCCTGTAAGGTACGACACATTGCATTTATCGTCTCTGTTTGTGACAGATTCTGTGACAGCTGCACTTATCAGAATAATTACTTCCAAGACAAGTGAAAACCGTCCTACTGAAGCAGCACGCCCTCAAAAACATGAATTGCACAATCCCGCGCCGTTTGCCAAAGAAGTGGTCGTAATTCTTTTCCGTAATGTACACAGAGACAACAATGAAATATGCATTGTGTTGCTGTTCCATGCTTTGTTTTGCTTGGTACTTTGTGTCCCGCCAGTCACTCGGCAAGTAGCTACACACTGCCCCCTTTTGGTCAGGAAGCGCCGTTGCTTCCCTGATACGGTTGGACTTGTGGTTGCTGCTGTCCTCTATGCCACTGTCCCGCTAGGAATACTACGTGCTGTTCCCTTTCTCGGCGGGAGGGGCTACTCTTGATGGGCTTGTAGTTTGGTGCCAAGCCGTTATCTCCTTAGCTGGGTAGAAAATGATTTTATTAATTGCTTCATTTAACAAACACCCCCCCCCTCCTCCCCACCCAAGACACACGCACACAATCCAGCCCAAGTTGTTCCTCAGTCACTCTCTACAGGGATGTGGTGCAGGAACAGGCATCTCGGTATAGGCCATATGCCTATCCCACTTACTCATAATGGACTCCATTGAGAGACAAGAAGGAGGCCTTGTGGTTGAGCTCCATTATGGGGTTCAGCAGCTGCCCAGCCCTGTAGGAGATGCCCTTTTCTGAGGCATAAAGGGTAGACTTATTACAAACCAGGATTGTTATTAGAGACCATTAAAATCATCAGCTTTTTATTTACCAGTGAGACTTCATTGGTCAACCAACTTCAACAAAGACCAATTGAATGGCATGTTTATAGGTTTTCAAATTTAATGTCTCTTAGTTATACTCTTTCTTTCCTTTCTCAGGGCCCACCCGGGTCACAACCATCACCACACTCACAGCCCCCTCCACACAACCCTAACAACCCCATGATGGGGCCACACGGCCAGGTAAGACCCTTTTCTTGTGCTTCCTCACACATAACCTGTGTTCTAGACATGCATTGGGAGCAACTTTCCATTCACCCTTTCTGTTTCCACACCTTTTATTTGCTTCATTCATTCCCCACTGTTATTTTTGGAAATTTTGTCTTATTTCAACCTTAGAGTTGCTACCATGATTTGTAATAATTATTATTGATATATTATTGATATAATTACTATTAGATTAGACAGTTTTAATAAAAGAGGGAATTAAAATCATTATTTTGCCATTTAATAAATTATTAAATCTAATTAAAGTAAATGACATCATTTGAATACTTTATGAAATATAATATAAGTAAAATCTAGTAAATTGTTGGACAACTGGTTGACTATCATGACTCTAGATAGAATGAAGTAATGAACTGCTTTGAGCTCTGTGTTCTCTTTGAAAACACACACAAACACTCACACACGCATTCCTCGCTGACAGTGACGATGTTGCCAAATAAATAATGTAGGCTGCGGCCCAGCCCGTTAGGAGTGGAAGTTCATCTAGCCGGGACTCTGCAGACCTGGTCCCTCCCTACACCCTGCACTCAGTCCTTCATAGTCCATCAATATCCTATTAATAATGCAACACGCACCAACACACAAACATGCTCTTGCGTTTACACATGCAAGCATAAACACAGGCTCTCTAACACAAATACGCAAACACCAACACATCCTTCCTAATACACAAACTTGCCGAAAGACTCTGTAGACCGAGCTGCAAATGAGTTGTTAGATAAAACCCTGAAAAAAAAGACTTTGTGATGTAATAGAGCTTTGAGCGATAGATAATTTTGTTGCTCGATTTGTTTTTATTTTGTTGGTGTTGCACTGGATGACCTCGACCACAACGAAAAAAACAGTGCCTCGTGACTACATATGAAACCTCAAATATGCTCTTATTTTGCTGTGATTACAGCGTTGGGCAGTGTTTGTGCTTTCAGTGTGGATAGACAAATTACTTGTTGCTGTAACTTGTCACTTCCAAGATGGTTAGGATGATGTCTGTATTTTTTTGTTTGCGCGTCGCTTATTGCTTTCCTGTCCAATCTCTTTCCATTTTAGTTCTCACTGTAAAGTCTGGTTTAAAAGGCCATATATTTTCTCGATTAAACAATCTTGACTTCTTCCTCTTCAGCAGATTCCATTTAATATAACGTGATAGCGCCCCCTGCTGGTTACTATTGCACTGCGCATGTCAAAAACGACATACTATTTAAACATTTCTTTTAATTTCAGTTATAAATCCATAAAATCATGTTTATAATGTTCATGTTTAGGCTGGGAATAACACTTCCTACCATCGTATTGTATCATCAGAGAGATAGGGCATATGATTTCTACCGAATAAAGCATGATGTACAGGAGCATACAGCATGTTAAAGTATCACTGTTCTGCTAATGAGAGGTTAGCAATGGCGTCTTTTGATTGACAGCTCCTGTGCTCTCTTCCTATAGCCTTTCATGTCTCCACGGTACCCAGGTGGCCCCCGCCCATCACTCCGCATGCCAAATCAGGTACCAACCCACTCACAGCCCATTATTTTTGTTGTTTTCTATTTCCGTTTTCTCTGCTTTGGCTCTGGTTTCATGCACTTTTTATTTGTTTCAGCCTCCTGTTGGAGTCCCAGGGTCACAGCCACTCCTGCCAAACAGTTTGGACCCCACCAGACCGCAAGGTACAGCACTGCACCATAGAGTTTTACAACCATTTATGTTTGGGGATATTTGCTATGGAAGAAGTCCAATCGCTCAGGCGTTTGTAAAAGGAATGTGCTTTATCTCCTCCATTAGGACATCCAAACATGGGCGGCCCGATGAGAATGAACCCACCCAGAGGAATGGGAGGCATGGGTCCACAGGTTAGCTGACATTGCTGTCAATCAAACAGGAAATAATAATAGAAAACCTGGAAATATCAGTGATATTTAAATCAAAATAAAAGTTTGAATTAATAAATAATTGAATAAATACATGCGATCTGTATATACATGCATGTATATCCATGGAAAATTTGTATAGAAAATGTATTCATTTATTTATTAACTTGGTGAATTTAAAGTATAAATAAGTTTATTATTATTATTATTATTATTAATAATCTAATTAAAAATACATCTAATGAATAAGCATGACAATTTTGATGGACAATATTTATTTAATTTATTATTTGAGCATTAATAGTCAATATGTATTATTGTCAATATGTATAATCATACAATATACTGTACCTAAATTAATTGGCAAGCAAGCATCTATCTAAAAATTATTTTAAATAATTTTAGTTAATAGTAGCAACACTGTTAAATATTTCATGCATTCTTTTTAGTTTCTTTAAAGATGCTATATCGGTATAATATTGGTTATTATTTGTTATATTAGATTTTTTTTAAAAATACATCAGTATTGACAGATATTAGATAATTAATTTTTCATCTATCCATCTATCCATCTATCTATCTATCTATCTACACACACACACACACATATATATATATATATATATATATATATAAATAAATAAAATAAAAGCAAGTCTTAAGTACCTTCTTTTTACAGTGCTATAACATTTTTCATATGTATGTTAACTTTTGCAATCTCTGCATTTGTAGAATTACGGCGGTGGAATGAGGCCTCCTCCAAACTCTCTCGGTGGTCCTGGAATGCCTGGCATGAACATGTGAGTTTCCACCGCGGTATAACAAACTCACACTGTCTAAGCCACATTTTTAAATACACACACGCTAACATTTCTTCTTGTGTCTTCAGGGGTCCGGGAGGTCGAGGGCCTTGGCCTAACCCTAACGCGAACTCGGTGAGTACAACTTCCGATCATTTCAATATCGCTATGACCGAGAAAAACAGCTTCATAGTATCTCTTCTTCCCACAGATAGCATACTCATCTTCATCACCAGGAAACTATGTGGTGAGTTGCACGCAAATGATTTAGTTTCACCCTCTCTCTATTCGTCCGAGACGTGTTTTTGTGAGTAATTATTTTCCATGCTTGTCTTGCAGGGGCCTCCAGGAGGTGGCGGCCCTCCAGGAACTCCCATCATGCCAAGCCCAGGAGGTCAGTTTGCTTTCATCTAATCTGTCTGAATTTCATATCAGCCTTCTTTTATTGAAAGCTCACAACAATAGTTGAGGACTTACCTCAGTGACTGGAAATTAGCTTAAAACGTAATGCTCTTGTTTTGGAAAATGTTATTTGAATACATCAGATTGCGTAGAAGAAATGTCATCTGTTTTCTCGCAGACTCTACGAATTCCAGTGAAAACATTTACACAATGATGAATCCAATTGGCCCTGGTGGCAACAGACCGAATGTACGTTGACCGTTGTCATGCAGTATGAAAAATTGTTAAGTCCTTTGTTAGTATTATAGATGGATGTTAATAGTACATGTGTTTCAACAGTTCCCAATGGGGCCGGGGCCTGATGGTCCGATGGGTGGAATGGGATCGATGGAGCCGCATCATATGAACGGGTCTTTAGGTGAGACTTCATCATACAAATAGCTAATATGTACAAAATAACAAATATTTTGATGTTTCGAATGGTTCTGAAATGTATCTGCTTTTGATTACAGGCTCGGGTGATATGGATGGGTTGCCAAAGGTGAGAACTTAATACCTGGATATATGTGAAATGTTTTTTTTTTATGTTATTCGTGTCTTATTATAGTTTTATTATTTTAAACTTGTATTAACTTGTCTCTTTTGAAATATATATGTATTTCTATTTAGCTTTATTTTTCAGTTTAAGTAGTTTTAGTATTTCAGTTTAAAGCATATTTTAATGTTAGTAATTTTTTAATTTTTGTCATTTTTATACTATTTTGTTTACTTATTTTTATTATTTAGTCATTTTAGTATTTGCATTTAAATGTATATATTTGCTATTTGCCAAGGTAACACGTTCTAAAGCTTTTTTTAATATAGTATTTATTTTTGTTTTGGGGGAAAAACATTTTTTTTTAAATAGTTAACAGAAGCAACACTGATGTGCATTTCACACATTTTTTAACATTTCTTTAGAGATGCATCAGTAATCGGCTGATATTAAAATTTTTAAAAATACATCAGAATCAACTGATATAAGATAATGAATTTTTCATTCTAGCTTTTGCTGTTGTTACATTTACTCATTTACATTTAGGATTCGCTGTCCTCTAACATGATGTTGATCTTTTAAATGTTAGTTTAATAAAACCGTTAATATCATGAAAATTAAACCTTTAGCAAATCCAGTTTTCTTACTGTACATCTTTAATGGTGTGATGCCTAAATCACTTGTAGCTTTTAAGTGATTATATTAGGTTTTTTTTTTTTTTTCTATAATTTTTGCAGCTGAAATAATGAATGTCAATACTGGCCATTTATCGGTTACTGCTCATTACTTGAAAATATTTATCGGCTTGTCATTTTTATCCAGAATGTAGAATTACGCATCCCTAAGTTTCGTGTTAGATGTCATTTTGCGAGTTTCCTTATACAATATTTTTAAAAATAAAAAATGCAATGAAAATATCGGTATCGGCAAGTACCAAAAATATATAAGTAATGTATTGGTCTCACTCTGAAAAAAAGTGGTATCGGTGCAATCCCTAATTTTCTGCTTATTATTGGCCAGAATTAGTTTTACTCCATTTTGTGAGTATTTTAAGTCTCTAATCATCCTACATCTGGTTTTCTAGAACTCTCCGAACAACATGGCAGGTATGAACAATCCCCCAGGAACTCCGCGGGACGACGGGGAGATGGCAGGCAACTTCTTAAACCCATTCCAAAGTGAAAGTGTAAGTCCGCATCATACCGATATCCACATAGGCATTACGACTATACCTACATTCACTTTACGCAATAGTTAAGTCTAAATATCGGTTCTTTACAACATATCAGATGAAATTATCTTATTTTGTCCCTCCACTCCTCTTCTCGTTGCAGTATTCACCCAACATGACGATGAGCGTGTGATTCTTCGTTTTAAAATTTACTTTTTATTTTATTTTTTAACCCGTCCCCCATCCCACTTCCTGTTCTCCTCGTCTCTGCTGCGTTCAGCATGTTTTTTTTTTTTTTTTTTTTTTTTCTCGATATTCAACTCCCTCAAACACTCTGGGCTGGCGCGGTGGCGCCCTTCAGCCACTCGACATGGCCACGAAGCGAAGGGCGCCCAGTACAAAGCTGAAAGAAAGCAGGCATCGGGCCTTCAGACGGACTCAACCTGCCTGCCGGGCTTCGTTACTGGATCGGGACGCTAAGGGCCCTCGAATGAACCACCGTGTGTGTGTGTTTGTACATGTGCGTGTGTGTGTGTGGGACTGTGCCAGGAAGACACTTCATAACTAGCTGCTCATCAGCGTTGAGGCTGGTGGCTTTATTTCAGCCCCTTTTTCTTCCTCTTTTTTTTTTTTTTTTTTTTTCGGCAATGAAACACTGAAACCTGTGGTTGTTTTGATTGCTGTGTACATTTTAAAATGGAAAAAGCTAAACTGGTGACGCTAGGGGCAGGAATGGTCTCATTACAATATATTTGTATATTATTGATAATATTATTGTTATAATTTTCATAATTGCTATGATGATGATGTACTCATTTTATGGATTTTCCTGTAAAGGGCACATTTGTATCTCAACAACATCAATGACAGAATAAGCACACATTCAAATGCACAATGACACTTCTGTTTACATGATTTTAGGTATTTGTTTGTCTCTTCGTTTGAGTTTGTTTCGTCAGATGTCTGCATATACCTCTTCTTGTGTTCTGATGTCATCACTACCGAGATGTACAACCTCAGTTCTTGTGTCTCTGTCAGCAAAGTGGCTACGATCACTGGTTTAATGCACCCGTCTGCACTGTATTTAAAGATTGGAGTACATTTCGAAGTCTGAAAGGGTGACGTTGCATATTCACTGCCATCCATTCTTGCCTTGGGTCACGAACAGTCAATAACAATACATTTTACCATCCGCTCTAGATGATTTTGCCGCCGATAGTTACGATATCATTCGTGTTCATTGTAATTTTGCCACTACGTGTTTGCCACGTTGTTTCAGAAGTCTTTTTAGAAATATTATACCCATGTGTTTGTAACAGTAGTTGGAGGCAGGCTGCTCTTACAAGCACGAGTTTCCTTGTGCTCTATAGTCCCATGTCTGTAAATATATCTTTTTGTTTTGTTTTGTTTTTTTTTGGTCATGGACCTTATTGGTATTTTCAATACACTACTTGTCTGTGAAGCTCCTGTGTGGTTCTATGTCTTTCTTCAAATGAGGTTGCACTCGCAGAGTTCGGGGAAAAAAAACACATTTTACCTCTAAATTAAGATTAGATTAATTTAATTCATTCTTTTGAGGCAATTTTTTTTTATATTCTGACTAGTGCTGTCACATAAATGAATCGCATCCAAAATAAAAGTTTTTAATTTATTAATTTATTTTATTTGTTTATGTGCGTGTGTGTGTGTGTGTGTGTGTGTGTGTGTGTGAAATGTGTGTACTGTGTTTCTGTATATATAAATATATACACGTACATAGTTATTTTAAAAAATATTTACGTGTGTGTGTATATATATATATACACATACATAAACACACACACACACACATATATATATATATATATATATATACACATTATGTAAACAAACTTTTAATTTGGAAGCGAATAATCACAATCCATTTGATAATTTGTTAATATATATATATATATATATATATATATATATATAATTTTTTTTATTTTTTTTTTGTGAATGGGTCAAATAT
>JAUCMS010000049.1:7934000-7952307 GCA_032357445.1 Enteromius radiatus | reverse complement strand
TATATATAGATATAATTTTTTTTATTTTTTTTTTGTGAATGGGTCAAATATGACCGACAGGTTTAGAGAGATTTTCCTTTGTATATAAAAGAATAATTGACACAGAATCCTGTTGACAAATTTGTAACCTCATAACCAGCCTTTTCATGCGTTATTTAATCCGCGCTTCATTACAGGACATCGATCATCGTGGGACATTCAAAATCACACATTTCTTGATGTTCAGGTCGACCTCTGAAAAAGTTATTTAAATGCTTGCCAGTCCAGTTTAAAATGCTTTTGTCCAGTTGACTATATTAAGATCATCATGTATTTTGGTCATCTTGAGAGAACCAGGCTCAGCCTCCTGGTAAGTTTTGAAGGGATTTCCATGCTAGTTTTCAGTTTGTCTGGTATGCAGCCCTTAACCTTTCTTGACCCTAACCCCTGACCTTTGGTTTGTAAATACTGTAAAATGCATTTTGATATCATTGACATGTTTTGATATGTCAGTCACAACCAATGAGTACAGCTGAAAATAAGTTATAAAGAATCTGTTTGTGTTTTTGTATTTTAAAGAGATGCTTTTGCTGTAAAAAAAAGAGAAAAAAGGCAGATTGATGGTCACCCCTATTGTAAATCAAATCCGCAATAGGTTTATGCATTTATGTCTTCAAAAATATTCCTCAAACAAATAGTTGGTGTAAAGAAAATGGCTTGTTTTGTTCGAGAGCATCGTGATTTTTGAACAGAACGGAAAGTTAATTATGAGTCTATATCAATGTGAAAACACAAACTCTGAGCAACCGTCAAATTTCTTAGTATATTTGAAATTTCAGCCATTTTCCATGGAATTAAAGATCCTGAAATCTGGAACTGTTTAGTTGCTCACTGACCTGCTTCAATGTCCAGTTGTTGGCCATCTCTGCACTTTTGTTGTGATGTATAATATTGTAACATTAGAAACATTTGAGAGGAAAATGTGTATTTTGGAACAAGAAGGGTCATGGGAGGGAATGACAGAAATTTCTCCTGTAATTTTCGTTGTCCTTTCTTGCGACATGACAGTATTCAGTATGAAGCAGTCTGTCCCAATGGGTTTGCTTTGTATTTCATAGTAGGGTAGCTCAGATCTTTGTCCTAGGGCCTTAGGTGTCTTGTGTAGCTAAATATGTCCTTTGTATGTTTCTTTATATTGTAAAGTTTCTTTAGACTGAAAAAAAAACCAAACAGAAAATTTGCTTATCAAAAAGAAATGATTGCATCGACAATAAATGTAATTTGATATTTTGTGTCTTCCAGTTTTGTTATTTAAATGAAATAATTTGAGTGAAACATCTATAAAAACAAAGCAAAACATCGATATAAATTTGTAAATAAATCAATATTTAACTGTAGATGTATATAGAGCTATTTTATCAACACAAATATTAGTATAAAACAGAAATATAAAAAACTCGAGTGAATAATACGCGTTTATGTTTTAGAAACTAGCTTATAAAAGTCCCCTGCCGTCATCGGAAGCAACGACCTTGACTTTGTGACTCTTATTTTGTAAATTTCTAGCTTGACCATTGACCTTTCCCCGGAAGTTGCACAGATTGATCTTGTTTTGTTGTCAAAGTTGTTGCTGCGCAGCTCGGTGTGGGGTTTATTTTCCATTGCGGTACGTATTTTTATGTCATTTCATTTTCCCTCACACTTTTAAAACATTTACTGCGCATAAACCATGAGACGGGAGTTGTTTCGTCACGCTGTATTTAACGCAGCGAGTTGTGGCGCGTGCACGGCGCGAGCTTGTTGTCAAAGTTGCTGGAATGTTCTGGAAATGCTGTCATTTCTGCAAATAATTGCAGGGTTTTGAAATTATTTCATGAATGCATGCTCTCCCACTCGTAATTAAATGCAAATCTTTTAAGAGCTTTTTAGATACGTGTTTAATTGCTGTCATAAGTCTTAGCTCAATTAATAACAAGAAGATATCCTTTAACGATACACACACATATAAAATGCATATCACATTATAATTTCTTTTAAATTGATATTTGTGAACACATTTCAGCTTATTCTAGGAGAATTAGAGTTTATTTTTCAAAAACAAAATAAGAAATACTATGGTAATGCCACATTTGTTTTTCGCGTTTACCACGGTAATGTCGTGAGTACTTATAAATACCATCAAATGTGAATACGGTGATCATTTAGCACCACGGTGTTTTTGTAAGGGTTTTATTATCTTATTCAAATGTATAAGATGGATATCAACATTTAATTGAATCGAGCATATATTTGTTATAGAAACCATTTTTGATAATTTTACTGTAACTATGGTTTCTCTTCCAAGAAGTACCATGGTAGTACCATGTTGTATTTGAAGTGTTATGTAAATACCATGAAATTTCAATATTATAATAAATAATATTCAGTATTTTTTTTAAGATTCAGTTACCTGTTATGCAATGACACAGCTGGTTATAATGTTATTATAATATAATTGCGTTTTTGCTTATCATTTATCCAGTTGTTTTTGGTGTTGCTTTGATGTAATATTGATGAAAATAACATTGTCTGAGGGCGGTTTTATGAACGTGACAATATCCTGCTGAATGCATTTGGCAGCTTAATGACAATGCATATATGTTAAACATTTAATTGAGATTATTTTGTAAACAGTAATAAGTAGGCCTACTTTATTATGTTGTGCGCAAGCATAAAAGCTGGAGGGAAGATAACATGGATAGTTAAAAGTCAACCAGCACTGGTTTATTATTTACAGAGATTGCTTTCAGCAAATAATGTGTGCTGATTCTTCCAGATGTTCACTTTATGCGTAAAGTCACAGGTTGACCCTCTTTCTGAGGATTTCTGTTTTTAAAAAAAAGTTTAGCTTATCCTAGAAATGCATGTAAAGAGGTGCATAAATGTGTGCATGTGAGACAGTATGTGGGAGGGAGCTTGTTTAACTGTTTTGTGTTTGTGTGTGTGTGTGTGTGTTTATGTGGTTTACGAGGACACAAATTTGTATAATGACATGGGTATGACATATAGGTGTTACAATATGAAGGTGACCATTTTCAGTGTCACTGTAATTCAAAAGGTTTAAAAAACACATAATTTTCCTGAAACTCTAAAAATGCACATAGTTTCCTGTAAGGGGTAGGTTTAGGTGTAGGGCAATACCACTATAATAACCATTACGCCTGTGGAGAGTCCCCATAAATCACAAAAAACAACATTAGTGTGTGTGTGTGTGTGTGTGTGTGTGAGAAACAAAAATGCAGATGTTTAGCAGAATGTCCAATCTGCTCTTTATTAAGCTTCTCCTTTTTGACGTTTGGTAATTTAATGAATTTAATAACTTATTAATAATTTTGGAACAAATCGGTTGAAAATGTACTCACCCTCAGGCCAGCCAAGATACAGATGAATTTGTTTCTCAGTCAGATTTAGAGAAATGTAGCATTGCTTCACTCGCTCAACAAATGGATCCTCTAACAGTGAATGGGTGCCGTCAGAATGAGAGTCCAAACAGCTGATAAAAACATCAGAATAATACTCAAGTAATCCAAACCACTCCAGTCCATCAGTCGACATCTCGTGAAGTGAAAACCTGCATGTTTGTAACAAACAAATCCATTATCAAGAGGTTTCAGTCCGTTGCTTTCATGTAAAATACACACAATCCATAATAATGCTTTTTCCAGTGGATAACTTTGATGTTTTTATCAGCTGTTTAGGCTCTCATTTTGACAGCACCCATTTGCTGTTATGAGCTAGTGATGCTAAATTTCTCCAAATCTGTTCTGATGAAGAAACAAGCTCATCTGCATTTAGTCAATCTGAAGCACGTTTTCATTTTTGTATGAGCTATTGTTTTAAGGAGGCGTGTTGTTTTTGCTCTGGTAGTATTGTGTCCAGATGGCCGACGGTGAGGTTGTGAATGGCTCTGCTGAACACCAGCAGGTGGCGCCATCGGCTAAGAAATCAGGACGTGCCTCGCTGCTGGATAGCGGGGAAGACTTCACAATGCTGGATGATGTGGAGGACGACGTGGATGACGACCTCCCACCTTTAGAAGACGCAGGTGGAGGAAAGAAGAAAGAAAATCCAGCCAAAGACGCCACGCAAGCAGATCAAGCTCCTTCTATAGAACAGGAAGAGTGGCTGGATGTTTTAGGTGCTCCTCTTTACCTCATCGTCATATGGGCAGCAATAAATATCCGGCGTTTTTGGTGTGACTGGTATGATTTAGCTTGTTATGATATGTTTTCTGTTTGAAAATACAGGAAATGGGCAGCTTAGAAAGAAAGTTGTGGAAGCCGGAGCTGGTCCAGACAGCAGACCCCAGAGAGGCCAAAACGTCACCATTCATCTTAAAACCAGTCTTACTAATGGATCTGTGGTAGAAGAGCTGCCAAACTTATCTTTTACACTTGGTGATGGAGACGTTCTCCAGGTATTATATTATGTCAAAATATGTTACATTATTTTAATAACAATTGTATAATATTTTTATTTCATTATCTGCTGTATTTTTTTGAAGTTTTACTTTAATTTATACTTCACATTTTCTTGCGTTTTCAGGAACTTTTAACTGTTTTCTTATAATAAATTCTAAAGAAAATTACATTTTGTTGTTTTTATTATAATTAGGCACTGGATCTTACTGTACAGCTGATGGAAATGGATGAAAAGGCGTTGATAGAAGCAGGCACTAAATATGCATACGGTGCCCTTGGCAGGTTAGATTTTATATATATATATATATATATATATATATATATATATATATATAATTTTGTTGAGTGTTTTATGGTAATGTTAATATTGCATACTGATATATGTATGTATTTGTGTGTGTGTGTGTGTGTATATTTATATATATATAGTTTTGTTTTGTAGAAAATACATTTTATATTACAAATTAATTTTATAATGCATATTTTTATATATGTTTTAAATGTAAATAATAAAATGAATATCATTAATATATTCATTACCATAATTGTATATAATTACATTTTTATGATTAAAAAAAAGTATGATTTTTTTACTTAATAATTTTAATAAATGAATACTTCTATTTAGCAGTGACAGATTGGTTATCAAAATGGGCAATAAAAACAACATTCAGCATGTTAGAGAAAATTATAATTCTGTTTTTAATGAATGTTTTTCTGTTCATTAAAAATCTAGAATAAAAAGACAATAAAAATAAATCTTTCTTTTTCAGATCAGAAAATTAATGCTCAAAATTCAGCTTTGCATCATAGAAATAAATTGCATTTAAAATTATATTCTTATAGAATATGGTTATTTTAAAATGTAATAATATTTCACTCTTTTACTGTATTTTTGATCTAATAAATGCAGCCATGGTGAGCATAAGAGACGTCTTTCAAAAACAAACAAACAAAAAAAAAAATCGTATCACTCCTAACTTTTGCGCAGAAGTACATCCTCTGCTTGATCTCGTCCTCAGCTCTACTCCTGCTGTTCCTCCTGACGCTGACCTCATCCTGGAGGTGCAGCTGATATCGGCAGAAGACGCCCCAGACCTGGAGCTCATGCCGCCCTCGGAGCGAATCAGTTTGGCCAACAGAAAGCGAGAGCGAGGTAACGTCCACTACCAGCGCGCCGACTACGCCTTCGCCGTCAACTCGTACGGAATCGCGCTACAGATCACCGAAGCCACTTCCAGAGGTGACGCTGCTTTATGTCCTCATTTATTTCCTGCTTCATGTCCTGATAAATCCTTGTGTATGTCTGCAATCATATAACTCTCTTATCTCAGTGGACATCGGTCAACAAGAAGAGGAAGAGCTTTTGGACATGAAGGTGAAATGTCTCAACAACATGGCCGCTGCTCAGCTCAAGCTAGACCACTATGAAGCCGCGCTGCGCTCCTGCGTCTCTGTCCTGGTGCATCAGCCCGACAACGTCAAAGCCCTGTTCCGCAAAGGCAAGGTTGGTTTCCTGGGTTCAGAGCGCTCTCATTAAATAGGAATGATGAGGGAAGCAGCGGAAGAGGGTTGTTCGCTTGTTTGGTTCTGTTTGGGTTTCTGGCCACGGCGCAGGAAAAAAAGTAGATCTTGAGCTGTGTTGAGATGAGAAAGTGCTGACGTGTTACGTGTGTTTGTGTCTGCAGGTCCTGGCTCTGCAGGGCGAGTATGCTGAAGCCATTAAAACACTCAAAAGGGCCTTGAAGTTGGAGCCAAGTAATAAGGTAACACATGTGACGATTTAACAGAACCGTTTATCTCAGTGTTTGATTCAAAAATAAACAATATATATTTGATGTAAAATAAACACTAAATATAGATATCTTAATCTTTTAGATGATTTTATCTTTTTATTTTATTTTGTATTGAATATAATACATTGTATTTTGTTAAATTGCTGTTGAGAACTTTGTTTTATATCTTTACTTATTTTGTCATATTTTTATAATATTTATTATTATTGTTTTATTACAAACTGGTATCTTTTGAGAACAATGTTTTAAAATTATCTTAATTGATCAATTTTATTGAGAATAGGTATCTTTATCTTTTTTTAAATCTTATTTTGTCTTATTTTAATTTTAACACTTACATTTTATATTTTTATTTTCATATTATTTATTGCATTTTGTTTAAGAATTTATCTTATATTTTATATCTTGTTTTATATTATATATTAATTTCTTATTTTATTTGTTTTTTATAGAAAACTTGTATTTTATATCTTTATTTTTTAATTTGGTCTTATTTGGTCATTTTGTCTTATTTTATTTTATCTTAATTTAATTTGTATATATTATTTTATATCTAATTTAGATTTTATTTAATCTTTTTTGAAAATCTGTATCTTTATTTTTATATATTTATCTTTAATTTTATTTCACATCTCTTATTTTATTTTATTTTATTTTTGTTTCCTTATGTCTTTTATTGAAAATAGCATGTATCCGTTGAGAACTATTTTTTTTTTCATTTATATAATTTATTGAATCAATTTTTCCCCACCCATCACATTATGATAATAAAATAACTACATTAAAATAAGTATCTGTTGAGAGCTACTGTATAACAGGTATAACAGGTCCCAGAATAAAATGCGTTCCCCATTATAACCAGCAGATGGAGCTGGAGACCCCCAAATTCAGACAGACCGCAGACAGAACAGAGTGTCCAAAAACTCCTAGGATCGCATTTCTTTCCGTGTCTATAAATAGCCGGGTCCCTCCGCACACTTGCCATATCTAAAGCGGCACTGGGCTGCTCTGCTTACACAGGCAGACGGATGAGGTTCCCTGTGTCCCTCCATGATCTGACAGCTCCTCACTGCTGTATGGCCAGCCACCTACGTCTGCACATTTACACCTCCCTCTTCTCATGTGTCTGGCCTTTAGAGACGCTCCAGTGCAGAATTCCTTCATCCAAGCTCATCCCATCTAGCCACTTTGCCTTTATCCTACTTGTTATAGTCATTAGCCAGTAATTAAACATTAGCGGTAATTAAACTAAATGGCAGGTTGTCATGGTATAGTTTGACTCCTGAAAGTCTACATTCAGAATGCCCTTCCTCTTTACTTATTATTAATAATGACACTCCATTCAATCTAATTAGCCTTAATTTAAGCGTCATTTTATGAAATGTAATTTGATGTTTGTAGGTTGATTTTTAGCAGTGTTTCTTCATTGTAACAATTCTTTTTAAGTAGCCATATAAGGCATGGATCAGGTATTTAAATGATTCAGTTTGCAAATGAATCTTTTCTAAAACAAATCGAGATGTTCATTGAAACTCAAATTTGTTCAAACAAATCTGATGGGTTGAAATCAATTCGATCTCGACTGAGGAATGAATACGTTTGTAACTGAAACATTTTCAAGATCAATTGTAATATTTAGCAAAGTCTTGAAATTAATCAGTGAGCTGGTTTTTGAATCAAATCGAGTGATCAGATGTTAAACAAATTAGTCATTCTCTGAGACCACATGCAATATGTAGTTATGACTCTAGTAATGAAAAAGTGAACTGATTTTTTTTTTTGAACCAGTCTTGAACTAAACGAATGAACCAATTCACTGAAGTAAACTTGAATAATTCACCCTGTTGAACAGATCAGTTCGTCAATTCAGTCAAAAGAATCCTTAATTATTTGAAACAAATTGAGTAAAATGATTTGTTAACACATGAACAATTCAGAATGATTCGCATTCAACAGTTGAACAAATCTCCTAAATTAGTCTTTTTTTGTAAAATCACATGAATTATGGAGTTATGAAGCAAAATGAATAATTGAACTGATTATGTTGGCCAGGCTATTGAAGCAAACGCAAATGAACCAGTTCACTTATGCAGATTCACTTGAATGATTCAAATCTAACGGTTGAACAGATCAGTTCATAGTTAAGCATAAATCGGTGAACGACTTCTTAAATCACTCCATTAAAACAAATTGAGTGAACTGATTTGTTCTGATTCACTTGAACAGTTCACATTGAACTCTTCAGGAAAGCATTTCCTAAATGAGTCATTTTGTAAAATCACATGAAGCAGCATGAATAAGTGAACTACTTTTTTAAAACCAGCTTATTGATGCAATTGAATGAATGAACCAATTCACTCAAGTAAAATGATTCTGATTCACTTTGAGCTCTTGAACAAATGAATACATAAATGAGTCATTTTGAAAAAATCACTTGAAATATGTAGTCATAAAATAATAATAATTAAAAAAAAAACAGCCTATTAAAGCAAACCGAATGAATGAACCAATTGATTCAGATTCACTTGAATGATTCACGCTGAACTATTGAACGGACGAGTTTGGAAACAAATCCTTTTTACAAGTTTGCTTGAAATATGTGTGATGATTCAAAACGGCCTTTTTATTTATTAAAATCCATTTGAACAATTTCAATTCAAATCAAATATGTAGTATTGATTCAAATCTAAATGATAAACAGCTTATTTTTATTGCTTAATTGAAACAAACCATCTGAGAAAACTGATTCCCGAAGTGAATCGAACTCCTCGGCATTGGCAGAAACAAGTGTGAACTAAATATAACCACATTTCTTTTAGCGTTCTCATATATCGTCTTCACAGGCTAAAACTAGAGCAGATCGAGTCTTCGCTCAGGTATAGAGAGAATAAAACTCCAGGGTGTTGATTTATAAAAATGAATGCGTGTGTGATCCACATAAAGACATGTTTCATTAGCACAAGGTGCTTTCACTTCTGCTTTTGTGTTCTGTGGCATTACAGCTGATATCGGAAAACAAGTGAATGTGTTTTTAACCTTAAATCGGTTTACATCTTGACTTTTGCTAGGATTTCACTCAATCTCTGTCAGCACTGTCATGTTTAATCACTTTCATGCCGCCCAAATGTGTTGGTGTGCTGCAGTGAGCAACAGTTTCATCAGCCGATACCCCACACACACACACACACACACACTTTTCACTCTCTCTGCCCTTTCCTCGGCAGACCATCCATGCTGAGCTGTCGAAGCTGGTGAAGAAACACTCCGAGCAGAAAGGAGCCGAACAGGCCATGTATAAAAAGATGCTGGGTAACCCGACGAACGCCAGTGTGCAGAAACACCGTGCCAAGTCCTCATGGGTGAGAGATTAAAACGTCCCTTTTTAAACTATTTAACACCATGCGCCGCTTGTTTATGAGGCTGCACGTCTGTTTACTCTCGCAAATATTATTTAGATCAGCAGTTAAGGTAGGGAAGAAAACAAAAAGCTATGAAGTCAAAATTTAAAACAATACATTTTCCTCCCATGGCATTTTTTTCACCATAATTTCTGGTGATGTTCGATTCATGAAAGAGTTGTTGTCTAAATAGCAGTTTTATTAAATAACATGAAAGAACTGAAATGTTAACTCTCTTAACCACTATATGCCTAAGGGACTTCAAACTAATCATTTTTTGAGCCATTTCTTTTCTAGTTGGTGTGGTTTACAAATCTGACCAAATGATTCATTGACGATTCGGACTGTCTGATTCTCAAGTTCAACTCAAACCTCACTGTTGCAGAAAATTATTAGTCAATAATTTGCCGATATACGGGTGTCCCGAGTTCGATTCCTGAAATCAAATTTATTTTGTCAGCGCACTTTGCTATTTTTGTGGTGAACAACTCATTCCGTGCAAGTCAATCCACCAAAAAAAAAAAAAAAAAAGAATTGTTTGCCTTTGTAATCTTTGTAATCCAAATTTGACACTGCTTGGACACGAGCGTGACATCATTAACCACGCCCCTCCAACTGTCAGTGTTCATTTTTGAATGAATCGCCTACTTTATTACATCCAATCAGTTCGCATATGAATGGCATAGACTCTGTTATACTTTAATACCAAGAACGATTTTAAGAACTACATCTTTGTATTTATAAATGGAGCCTTTCTCGACCCCGCCCCCTCTCTCCTACTTTGCTTCCTGTCAGTTGTGATCTATATCATATATAAATCATAACAAAGACAAATACGGCAACAACAACAAAAAAAGTTACATTTTAATTTGTTCATTCAAAGAAAACCTATAGAAAGACACATATGGGTTTAAAACAACATGAATAAAGTTTTTTTTTTTCTTTTTTTTTTTTTTACAGAGTCTCAGCTGGAAGTGGCTTTTTGGGGCTACAGCGGTTGCGATTGGTGGTGTAGCTTTATCAGTCGTCATCGCAGCTAGAAATTAAGCAGAATTCACTGTGACGGGATGGATGACATGGTGCTGAAGACTTAAAGCACGCCAGGCCTCCAAACACCCTACTGACCTTCATAAACAAAAACAAAACAATAATGTAATTGAAAGTTGAATGGTTGTAGTTCTGTTGCTGTCCATCGCACAGTAAGAGGTTTTAAACGCCGTTCACTTTTTACTTTCAATGCATGAAAGATGAGCTGGGGAGAAATAGGTGTGAGAAATATTATATAATTCCTATTTATGTACAGAAAAACTCTAGTTATAATTAAGAAATTTATGGATGTACAGAACGATGCTCTTCAGGTTGCTGGACACAGTCGTGTTTCGCTGCAGAACTCTTGAATTACGTTTTCGTAAAGTTCCGTGATCTTGTTTTGGTGAACTGAAACTTGCTCGTGAATGGTCAAGAATATGATTGTATGCTTTTTCTTTTGCAGTATGTACAGGCATCTGATGCTAAAAAAGACAACACTATTTCGAAGGTCCTTACACTGATGTGGTACGTTACTGGTTTTCGCGCTTTCTTCTCCTTTATAGGCTCCAGAATATCACTGGAATCAGCTGCTGTTCCTCAAATGATGTTCCCAGAGTTTGTCATTTTCGTGACCAGACACTGCAGGGAAGGTCATACAGACCTTTTCAATTTATTTTTTCAGCACCTACAAGAATTAGTTTCATTTGTTTAGTGTTATTTATTTAGGACGAACAGACACGTGTCAGTTTTTTTAATCCTTATGATCCTTTAAGTTGATTGTCTCACTTCCCCATTCCAATTTTTGTAGTATTGGTAACTTCCAACATTCCCTTTAAGGTTATTTTTTTGTATATCATATAATAAGCTTTTGCACTTTCTGTTCATATGGTTGAAAATAAAGTGATTTCTTGAAAATGTTTCGATGTCAGAGCTACTTAATAAATTCTAGATTTGCATTTCAAGGCAGTATATGTGGTTGCAAGGTAATAAAATAAAATAAAAATGTTTTAATAGAGCAACAATATAATGCTTCCTCGCACTTGCCAGCTGCATTATGACGTACGGGTTCGATGAGAACGTTCTAAATGAACCTTCTATGTAAAATGTGCGTTGTAATGAAATGCAGAAAGTGCATAAACGTGAAACACATCCCTCTCGTTGGAGTCTCGTGGGGCATTCCCTATTCATGAGGGGTTTTTTTTCCAGACATTGACGTTTTTCTGACGCAATTCTGTGAGTGAGAAGCGTTCAATCCAAAACCTTCCCCCACCCCCAGCCAAGAGTTTTCCAGTGTACAAAAACACAACCAAACATGGCCAAATCACAAATTTCAAATCATACACGTTTGCCTTATTGTTGAAATACATTCCGCAAAATAAATAAAACGTATCATGCCTCAAATCGCGTTGTGATGACGCCATTCATCGGTCATTTCCAGCTATGTGCAATTCGAGAGAATCGAATCGGATCTTTTCACTGAAACTGTTCATGAAGATTTGTTCACTAACTGGATTGAACGATTCTCGAGTCAACAATTCTGACTGAAATTACTTTTATTTCCCTTGAACTTTCAGTTGCAAAATACAATAACAAGTTCTTGACATATTTTCATATTTGCACGTTTTGTAAATACGAATCGAAATAAATTTTTAAAATTAATTAATATATAAATAAAGTGCATCACAAGATAAATTCATTTAGCAGAGACACAGTTCTTTGGGCTTTACGATTTTTAAAGACCATCGTTCCTTAATAAGCTTTAAAGAATGTTTGAAAATGAGCAAAATTAATAATTATAGATAAAAACTCAATAAGGTCTAAAAAAAAAAAGTGTATGACCCTGGAGCGCAACACCAGTAGCACAGGTATATTTGTAGTATTGTAGTATTATTTTGTAGGTCAAATTAATATTTTTTTTTCTTTTATTCTTTATGTTAAAAATTATAAGGATATTAGGTAAAGGTCATGTTCCATGATGATATCTTGTCAATTTTCTACTTTAAACTCAACTTATTTTTGCTATTTTTATATATTTTTTGCCATCAGATTTCAAATTCAAATGCCAAATATTACCTTATCCTAACAAACCATACATCAATGGCATGCTTATTTATTTAGCTTATTTAGATAATGTATAAATTTTATTTTCAAAAAAATGTCCCTCATGACTGGTTTTGTCGTCCAGCGTCACATATTTTGTCATGACTTTAGAACCGAGGCAATATAAACACCCTAATGACTAAATTTCACTTGTTCTCAGCAAAAACGTGACTTTTTAGAGCACTGATGATGCAAAAGGACAGACGAATCTTTGAAACGAGCTGCTCATAAGAACCGATTCGCTGAAAAGACTCGGACTTCCCATCACTGGTCATCTCGCTGTCATGATTACCCCGAAACCCCGCCCCCTCCCGCCTGTACGTAATTCACGCCTCATGAATAATCATATCCCTCGCTCGCTCGAGCTGCTTGTTGCGTTCACGGCAGAGGCGCGTGAGCGTGGTGGGAAATGCGAGCAAGATGGCGGCGTTGAAGGAGGAGCAGTGCTACGGACTGTCCTGTGGAAGAGTGAGCAATGGCAGCAACATCTCCGTCTATCACGTCAAGCTGACTGACAGCGCGCTGCGAGCGTTTGAAGACTACCAGAGCAACAAGGTAAGACGCGCGTCGAGCGCAACGCGGGGCTGGAGAAACAGTGCTAACAGGCTAACAGTGAGCAGCAGGCGACAGTTATTTCCCTGCCTGACAGCAAATCACCCACTCAGCTGAAGAAATTCCCCTTAAAGCGGGCAAGAACTTCGGCTTAGCGAAGCAGTCCCAGCCCTCTGCTGTCGCTGCCTTCCTTATCAAGCACTTCATACACTAACGAAGCCATTAATTAAGCCCTCCGCAGGTAATAAAACAAAATAACCAAATAAGTTTGGTTGGAAGTAAAAAAAAAAACCTGGAAATGTCTGGGAATTTTAGGATTGTGTTTTCCAGTTGAGGGAAAGTAGTGGAAGTGAAGTCATGGGTGTTCCACTAAATGAGTAGACATTTTTTCTAGTTATGCTTGACTCTCAACCAGGGGCCCGGGGCCCTCAGCAAACTTCCAAGGGTTAGGGTTAGGGTCTCGATAGCCCAGTTGAAGGAAATGAAAAATAAATGCAAACGGTTGACAACTATTGATCCAAATGCTTTGTATCGCACATACATTGTTTGTTTAGAATAGATAGAAGTTGTAGTAGGCTAATATATGATCTTATTTCTTTAATTAATAAATAAATAAATAAAATATGAGATATAAATATATAATATCTTCTCGTATGTGTGTGTTTATATTGTGTGTGTGTGTATATATATATATATATATATATATATTATATATATGTATATATATATAATACATACATACACAAATAGAATATATAAATAAAATGTTATGAAGATATATAGAGATATAATATATATATATATATATATATATATATGTATGTATGTGTATATTTATGTGTATGTGTATTATAAACACACAGTATGCAAAAACAAATACAATGTCAAATTCGAAAAAAAAAATTATTAAAATTTGTTAGAATTGTATGTATATTTAAAAATCTGGAAAAAATATATGTATTATAATACGAGTCTAAAATTACAAATGCAGCTTCATTCATGTTTTTGAAATTCATTACCTTATTCCACTTTTTTTGGTCACAGAATTTATTTATTTATCTTACAAACCGACAAGCTTTTATTAATGTGAGAATTGTACTAAACCCATGCCGTTTGTTGAATATGTAAGTTGGGTAGCTAAAACAGACTGTAGTCTAGTGCTTAGCATTTCTTTCTGCCTATACGCCAGTACTCATTGTTTCTATTTTAAACCGGCCCTGCTATTAATTTGCCCTCCCCAGTTTTAGGTGGACTGTGTTTTGTGCATAGCAAAGCAGTGAATCTGTGTCTTTGAGATTGTAAGTTGTTAATGCCATTGGAATCCACCAGCGACTGAGCCACATCTCCAAAGAGCCAAGCTATGTGTCGGCAGTTCTGAACGGTAAATATTTGATGTGGTGTTTTGAGAAGATCGGCTCAGTTTAAGTTTGGATAAAAGGACAGTGAGCTGCTTCAGGCCGGTCAGGTGCACAATATTTGATGATAAACTGCATTGATTTGTCTGCACTGTTTCAGATCAAAGGAAGCCCCCCCCCCAGTGGTGCACGGTTCATGTTTGGTGTCATAAAGCAAATGCAACTGGATCCGAGGCGCAACAAAGGCCAAGACTCTGTGTATTCAAACTAGAGTGGAAGTTGATTCACACTTCTGGTGATGTCAGTAAATTGGATGATAGGAATAAAATTACAGCTTTCGGTCTACACCCAAGCCGGTGGTAACAACTGGATGAAATTGTGAATGTCAGCTTATATAAGTCTGCGTTTAGTGTTGCTCTCTTATGTGCTGATTAATATGGCATATTCTTTAGATGTGATATGTGAAACTCAAGTCGACTGGCTACATGTGACACTGTGAGGGAGGCTGAAGCTTTGCTTGAGTATTTTTAGCTTCGGAGCACCGTGCACAAATGCTACTAGTGAGTTTAGAGTTGGTCTTCGTTTGGGCTATTTGCATATTTGAATTTGCTGTTATTGCTCAAGGCTATTCTGGTTGCCTGTGAAATGCATGTCTAGCTGGATATTTAATATGTATATATTTTTTATTTTTAGTTGTAGCATTGTGTGAATGTCTTCTGATAAACTCGACCGGTTGCTATAGCCAGAAAGTAGTTTAAATGCATCTGGTGTCTTTTCTTTGTCTGGTGTTTTGACATCACGTTACAGGTGTCGTGTAACACGTGCACATGCGCTGACATTTTATATAGCGTACTGGATTTCATCAACCCAATAGTGACTCTCTATTAATTGACAACATAACCTCTGTACCCAAAAATTAACGTGAAACACGTGTTTGTTTGTGTTTGTCAAGAAAATGTGAGTTGTTGTTTTTTTAGGTATACACCGTATATTTGTGTTGGTATTATTCACTTTTAATTTATTTGTTTGTTTTTGTTGAATGAGTCACTAAGTATATAGCGCTGAGACATCGTAAATGTATAATCAATAATATTTTTTACAATGATGCATGTTTAAAAGTAGTAAGTAAAAATATATTTTATTAAAGTTTACACTACATTAGTATGGAAAAAATGCATTTCAATTCAGCTAGTTATTATATAAATTATTATTATTAATTTATAAAAATTAATATATATGTTTTTTTGTCAAACTTGGCAGCCATATCTACTAAAATAATAATAATGCTTAATTTATTATATTTTATTATTAATGCTAAATATGAATTAATCTGTATTGGTCTATCAATCAATTTGTATACACAGATTTATTTATTATTTTTTTCTATTATCTAATGCTTTTAAGTTCAACTTAATATATATATATATATATATATATATATATATATATATATATATACTTATAAGTTCAAAACACAAATCATTTAAAAGTCAAATGTAATTGTGAAAGCTGTGTGGCTCACTTATTCACTTTGTAGCATTAAAATGAATTTGCTTGATTTTATTTTTTTATAAACAATTGTCATTAAGTTGAAAGACTTCACAATGTTCTTATCACTTTTGTTTTTAAACTTGTATTGCAGAAATATTTTTGTAGTTTTATTCTTGTTTGCTTATTTATATAATGGCTATGTAGGTGTTTTGAAATGAGTGTTTGAAATGTTTGTTAAATTGAGATGTTTTATTTTTGCTATGAATATAGCCATTGTTGCTGGCATGGTGTTAAACCATAAATGAATTTAGTTTTTAGTATTTAGTTTCAGGCAAAATTATGCTGAATTGTAATAGTCGATTAGTTATTAAAACATGAAAATCTATATATTGTTATTTGCCAGTATTGTAGTGTCGTAAATGTTGACCTCTCGTCTTCTCATTAGGTTGCGCGGTTTAAGTGATTGTTAAAGTGTACAGCACTGGAAACTTCTGCCTAATTCTGGCCGGAAGGAGCCATTTTTGTGCACTTGTCTTTCGCTTCAGCTACTGAGGACCAGATTGCATCACTTCTGCACCTTGGTTTCCTGAGGGAAAAAAAAAGAGAGTCTGTCGCTTAGTCATCTGTTGAATACTGTATTAGGATGAGAGCTGGGCTTCACCTCTTCCGTTCTTGATGTTCGATGGAGAGAAGAACAGCGGTAGTCAGAATGACTTGGCTCTGCAAATAAATGGGTCAGCCATTTTACTGGGCAGCCTTGTTTGTATGTCAATAGGGAAATGCTTTGTGGCATCTTGGTTTATTGCACATTGTTCCTTTTTCTGTTTGTTGTAACTTTGAGTCCGAAGGTTTTGTCTTATCCAGCAAGCAAAGATTGTTTCTACAGCGCTTTAAAGGAGTAGTTCACATGAAAATGAATATGTGTGTGTGAGAATTTAATTTTTACAAACTTTGATTTTTAATTTTTTTTTTTTTTTTGCAGCATTTAAATTTGCATAATTGGGTACTTGAGCTGTGTGTGGTTTAAAGTGTTTTCTCAGGTTGTAGTAAAGTCCTTTGCCAACAAACCACTTCACAGTGTTTTAGTCAAACAAATGTGACATAATTCTGCTCCAGCAATTGTTTTTGGACGCAGTGAAGTGAGTTCACTGTTGTTCACCTGTTGTAGTTTTATCACACTGTGTGCATGAGAAATGGATGCTGAAAGAGTCAAAATGTTGCTAGAAAAGTGCTGTTTTGGTCAATGATTTCAGCCCTCCAAAATGACCAAAAACTGAAACATGTTTGTTTATTTAGTGTTTTGCAGTTTTGTCCGAGTATGTTTGGTGGCAAAAATTCTGGTCTATCACTAGTATATTACAGTTGTTTTAGATTTTATCTCACAATTTAGATTTAATCTATAACCTTAGAGATATAACTTTACAAATGCAAGGACTAAAAGTCCTAATAATAATAATAATAATAATAATTTATTATTATTATTCCCATTTATTTATTTATTTATTCCTTGGCATAAACAAAAACAGAATTGAGACGTTTGCTAGATGTAAATTTAAAAATTCAAGGGGAAAGTCAGAATTCCCAGAGATAAACTGAAATCTTTTATTCGCAATTGTTACAATAATAATAATAATATTATTATTATTATTATTATTATTTTTAATTTTTTTTTTTTCTTTTAGAATTCTGAGTTTTATATTTATATATATTTTTTTTCCTTTCTAAGCAGTGTGGTCAAACGATTATTTGCAATTAATCGCATCCAAAATAAGTTTTTCTTTACATGCAATATATGTAGGTGTTTGTGCCACCAAGCCCAACGGTATCTGTAGTTTTCTGTTTCAGGTATGGTTTTGCTAGTCCATATGTCCATCAGTTTACACTGTAATCATGCTTGCTTTTAGGGGTGCACCGATCCGATATTAGGATCGGATATCGGCCGCGATATTGAAAAAATAGCTGGATCGGAGAAATGAACCGATCCATGGGCCGATCCAGTTTTTTTTTTTTACCGACGAAAACGAGACCATAACGAACGAAAACTAATTTGAAATGACAAAAACTATGACGAAAATCTATTGGCATTTTCGTCAACGTATAAAAACGAGACGAAAATGTTATGGAGGGACGATTGGAAAGAGATTATT
>JAUCMS010000049.1:7892399-7917650 GCA_032357445.1 Enteromius radiatus | reverse complement strand
TTATTATTATTATTATTATTATTAATCTATTTAAATAATTTAAATGTATTGGTTTTTCATTTTAAACAAAAATAATAATTTAGGAACTGCCATATCAGTTACTGTCCATAACAATAAAATGATTATCAGCTCATCCGTATCAGCCATAAATGTGATCTGCCAAAAGCTACACTGCACTTCAGTACATGTACTGTGGTACTAAATGATCCCTGCATCGTAATACCACGCTACTGTTTTCTTCAGAGATGCTTGCTCTGAGTTCTTGAGGGTGAGGCGTGCAGTGCTTCTCCAAACCGTCTCTGTCTAGAATCGAAGAGTTTGATGGGTAAGGATGGTGGTGTATTTGCTCTGACTCATCAGGAACTGCTTCACTGCGTCACGTGTGAGATAAGACTGCCTGTTTGTGTCTGGATTAAAGCTGTGTTTCTCCATCGCTCTATCAGAGATTTCGTGGCGTATTGTGAGCAGACAGACCGAAACCTTGAAATGCTTGTTTGGTTGCAGCTAACTAGAAAGTCTGCGGAGACGCTCGGCAGGCCCATCAGCATTGGGAACCAATCGGCTGGCTTGAAATTTGCACAGCTGCAACATTTGACCTTTGTCCAAAGGGCAGGTGCATCCGTGAGCGTTACATGGAAGAGGAAGGCAAAGCTGTTCTCCTCCAGGGATGAGCAGCAGACGTTCTCCACATGCAGCAGCAGCGTTGGTCTTTATTTGTATTAGGAAATAGCTACTATTTCCAAGTTACCCCCCCCCCCCCAAAAAAAAGAGTATGTTTTCACAACCATAGTATATAGCACAACTGTTTTGCACACTGATAATGTTACTTTATCAGCGTATTAGACTGATTTCTGAAGAACCATGTGACTTGAAAGACTGAGGTAATGATGCTGAAAATACAGCTTTGCTTTGCAGATATAAATTATATTGAAATGTATTCAAATGCAAAGTATTTAATTTTCAATAATATTTAGCAGTATTACTGGTTTAGCAGCATTTTTAACCAAATAAATGAAGCCTTGTGCACGTATTAATAAACTGACACCAAGTTTGAGAGGAGTGTAAATTTAACAAAAAGAATATATAGGTTTAGTGAATTTATTTATTCTTTCTTTTTATTTAATGGTTAATTTATAAAAACCTATGCATTTGTTTTAATTAAAAGTAAATAATTTGTAAAATATTTATATATATAAAATATTTTAATATTTTTTTCCTGCTCTTAAAAAAAAAAGCAAAAAAAAACAAAAAACTGTGCATTTTATAAAAAATAAAATTATATAATATTATATTATTATTATTTATTTTTTTTTAGTAATAAATTATTTAAAAACTTTTGGTAAATGTAATAATACATTTGGTTAATGTAAAGAAAGTGGATGCAAATACAATTTTAATACGTTTAGCGATTATTAGTGTTTTCACTGCATTTTGTATATCATAAATCCAGCCTCGTGAACACGACTTCAAAAACAAACCTTTTAAATGATTAATCACTGTGAAATCTTTATCAAATAATTATCCATTTTTCATACACTTGATTGCTAAGGGCACTTATAACAATGACTAATTGTCATTTTATTCACTGTCATTGTCCCAACTATTTTTGGCAAGATTATTTGCATTATAATGTATTTGTAAGGAATAAAATATGCATATATATGCAATATATTTATCTAAATGCTGTTTATTAACCATATATCTGTTGTTGTTAATTTACAGTAATTCAAGATGTAATGATCAGCTTATCTGTATGGGTGAGAATAGCCTGGGAATTGATTTATTTTTGTCTCTTCTCAAATCACCTTTTCTTTTTCTTTTTCCTGGTGGATTGGGGCAGTAGTTTTTTGTCCTCTGTAATCCAGTCCATGCTGAAGTTACGAGCGCTGACTGTTCCTCACACTTTGAAGTGCGTCATGTTTTTTGGGCTGTGACTCAAGCTCTTCCTTCGAGAGCGTTTCCTCTCTTCTGTGGGTTTTTTTCTTCATCTTATGACTGAAGTCAGGGGCTGTCTCATACTTTCTGAATGAAGAAATAATGACTTGTGATTTTTTTTTTTTTTTTTTTTTCTCTCCTCTAAAGCTGTGACGTTTCAGCCAGGGGGTGTAATAACACACAAGCAGATAAAAGGCGTGACTGCCAATATAAATCATGGTTGTGCGTGGCAGAGCTAATAGAGTGTGTTGGAGTGTGAAGAGTACAGCGTGAGCCAGCCCCAGTGAAGCGCTGAGTCTCGGACACGGCCTGTTATTTATAGTCAGCCACCTGCAGGCCACACACGTGTGAGGAGACTTGAGTAAACAGAGCCGGACGTCAACGGCGTCTCTGAGAGAGAGACTGTGTCCCGCTGCTGCTCACTGAGTCAGCGCTTCACTTTTTAATTAAGTCTTTATTTTTTTGTATTAATAAAAACGGATCAATTTTAGAAATAATAAGAATAATGCTGAAAACAATAACAGACTTTTGTGTGATCTGTGTTTATGTAAATTGTGTATTTTTAAATTAATATATGAATTTATTTTAAATTCAGTGATAAGATAATTAAAAATAATAATAATAATAAAGTATATTTCATACAATATTTAAATTGTTGTTACTGTTTTGTTTCTATTTTATTATTATATTTATTCTTAATGCGGTTAATCAACACATATAATGTAAATGATCAATAAATTAAATTGTTTATTGATAACCAGTTCTTGCAATAGTAAAAGTGATGTAAATTTAAAATAAGTAAATGACTTAAAAGGAATAGAGTCATCGTGGTAATAGTTAAAGGTATGTTTTATCCGTGTAGGAGTTTAAGGAGATTTGCTGCAGCTTGCATAATAATGTGTAGAGTTCAGGAGCTCACACATGTATAGAGTTCACACTTCTCTTGTTGCTGCTTGGAATGCAGTGGATTTTATTTTTTTAATTTAACAAGGCTGACAGAGTTGCGAGTCTCAGGAAAGTGCTGTAAATGATTGCTGTGCTTTCAGCTCTGCGTGAGTGTGTGTGAGAGACAGCTGCTGTTGATGGCTGTAATTTGGCTCACGACGGCAAGCCTGAGCAGCGTTTGTTTGCTGGCTTCTCAGGTGTGCTGCTGAAACACATGTGTCCCTGCAGCAGGAGCTGGACGCTGCTCGGGGCGCCTGCACATTAAGGAGATTACAGAAGGCCCCTGAGGGCCACAAACCGCACTTGTCTTAAGTGGTCAAGTGCAGCTCTTTAAAAGATTGTGCATTTGTCGTTTGGTCACTGTAGAAAAACTCATTTGACTGAAGTGAGACTCATGCCATCTACCATCATCTCCAACCAGCTGGAAAAGCCGTTTCTGTAGGAGATTTGTTTTGCGTTGAATTGAGAGAGTCTAATATTAACTGGAATTACCTCATTTAGTCATGTTAGTAAATTCATATTTTGTGTGTGTTCATGTGTTTTGACTTGTATTTAGATTGCATGTTTATATATTTTAGATATTAGTTATGATTATTATATGCATTTTGGTTTATTCATTCATTTTTGATTTGTATTTAGATTTAATTATATATTTAATATTTTATTTTATCTACAATTTTTTTCATTCAGATTGTGCTTGTATGAAGTATTATTTAGATATGCAATGTTTTTTTTTTCAGATTTATTTTAGATCTTCTGTATAGTTGGAGTTAATTCATAACTTTATTTTATTTTTATTTTTATTATTATTGATTTATATTTTAGATATCCATTTTATTTTTATTTAGATATGCATATTAAATACACACACACACATACATATATATATATATATATATATATATATATATATATAAATACATTTAAATTGTGTATACTTTAGTTCATTTATTTTGATTTAATTTATGGTCACAGATTTTTATTTTGATCGATATATTTCAGTTTTGACTTAGATTTACATTTATTAACCTTTGTCTTAGATTATGTATATTTAGTTTGTTTATTCACAGATTATATTTTAGATTTTTATGTATATTACTTATAAAAATATTTAGTAATTTGTATTTTTTTATAGTATTTAAAGTTTTTTTTTTTTTTTTCATTTTATATTTTAGTTTTTGTATTTTGTATCCATATTCATTAATTTGCTCATTTTAGATATTTACATTTACCTATATTTTATTCTTTTGTTTTTACATAATCTCTTATATAATATATCTTTTTTTTATTATTATTCTATATCTTCATGCTAAAAATACAGGTAAATCTGTGTAAGTCTGTGCTGAACAGCTGCTTTTAATAGGCGGTCCTCTCTTGTCTGTCTCTGTGCTTATTTTGGCTGTTCTTCTGTTCTGTGTCAACAGAAAATCTCAATACCGCAGTCAGAGAATCCAAATGAGCTGCGAACGTTTACGTTCTACCTGTCCAATGTGGGGAAGGACAATCCCCAGGGCAGCTTCGACTGCATTCAGCAGTATATTACAAGGTAAGAAGGAGCATTAAAGCACACAATTTATTTCGACAGATTCGCAACAGCCTCAAGCTAATGTAACGACTTCTGCATGAGCGTGTTTGTATTTGCAAAGGAAATGTTGCCATGAAAACAGTTGATCTGATGTTGGAGTGTTAAAAACTCTTTGTGATTGCGTCCGTGGCATCATTACGAGCGCCATCTGTTCCTTTCTCCGTTCCCGCTACTGGACGAACACCAGAACAGAGAGAATAAATTCAATTTGGCCAATTGGCCAACCAAATGAGGAAGAGGCAAGAAATCAAAACGCAGACGCGCTTTTAATGTCTTCAAATGTTAGTAAGAAGACTGAAGGGTCAGCAGAAGTTCAACGTTTCCTTGTGAACTCTACCATTCCCCAAACACCGCTTTATCTCCAGCCACAATCTTTATTCAACAGCGCAGTGAGAAGAATGTCTTATGATGTCGAAGCGAGATGATGTTATGCAATTATTGCTCTCTTTCTGTTGAATTGGCCTTTTGTTGTAGATCTGTGTTAATGTTTCACTGGCTTTCTCGTATAATTAGTCCAACTTTTCACTCTTCAGTCTGTTGCGCCTCGTAATTTGCCAGTTTGTCATTAAGCTGGCGCTTGCACCTAATGAAAGTGCACTTATTACAGCAGGGACAGTCTGGGGTTAAGTGCTCAGGTTGAACATGATTGTAGGAGGATGAGTATGACGAAGATGGTCGATCACACTTTAGGGGTTTGATCTTATATATATCTTTATCATTTGATTACACAAATCCAGTGCATTGTGGGATTAGGGCAATATGACCAACATCTTACCACACAAATCATTTTATTTCAAAGTAATGACACATACCACAATATAGTATTTTTTGCTTTAAATAAATTCTTTATGATATCATATGAAGAGTTTGTTTGCAAAAACCAATTACATTTTTATTTAACTTAACTTTTTTTTTTAACTAGAAATATTTTTAAACATTATAAATGTCTTTGTCCCTTTTGGACAGTTTATGCATCCTTAAGTATTTATTTATTTTTAAATTTTAGTTTTGAATTTAATAACTTAAGGTGGATAAATAGAGCTAGATTTCAATAAGATTATCAATTGCTTCAAATGGAGAAGGAAAACTGGACTTGACCTCACTTACAAACTTTTATTCAAGGTTTTTGGGGGGGTTCATTTATACAAAAGCACAAATGGATCATCAGAATCATAAATTGGTCAAAGATGTTAAAATAAATTCACAAAGGTGATTTTATGTCCATAGAAAGCACATTAAATGTAAGTCAAGGTTTCAAATCCTCAAAAGTGTTTGTAGGATAAAATGTCGAAGTTTGGTTGAAATAATATCGCATTGGCATTCAGTGTAGCATAATATTTATGTAAGAAATTCAAACAATTCTTATTCTGACTTGTACAAAAAATTAAAATGCATAAATAAGGAAGGATTCGATTTTATTGTTTTAAATAAGTAAAAAGCTCACTGATGAAAGAGCAAAAAAAGAGGGGGAAAAAAATAAAATGTAAAATTTTGTATTTGTGGTGAAAGTAATTCATCTTTAATGTGTCATAAATAGATTTTTGTTGTAAATATGCCTGACAAGATTATTGCACTGAATGACATTTTAGTGGGAATGTTTAGTAAATCCGGGAAAAATTTGTGATATTTATTTTTAGCATTAAAAAGTGCAATTACATGGATCATCAGTAGTAAACAAGCATGCATGCATTTATATATGCGTGTATATGCATGTTTATTATTACCGATGGTCCATTCATGTTTTTTTGTAAAATCCTAAAAACATTGGGTCTAATTCACTAAGCATGCGTACACACAAATTTAAGCGTGAAACGTGTGTATGGACATTTTCACGAAAACAAATCATGATTCATCAAAAACTTTCATACTAGGATTTATTCTAATTGTACAAAAAAATTCAAGAACTGCTTATACCACCTGTACGCAATAATCACGTACGCCCGGGGCCTTTATAAGCATGTATAAAAAAACCCTACATATAATCAGATGTTATTTACAGGATGGGTGAAAAGTAACTAGACATTAAAAATAGATAATCAAGTATAATTACTAAGGAAAGAGTGTGTCATTAGAGAACGCACAGATATGTTTGCTGAGACAAACATAAATAACTAATTTTTCTATCTTCCACCTCCGACAGTGAAACCTCTTGTTCAACATTGTTAAAGTTATTTTTCTTTGTCTTTTGTTTCTGTGCCGTAACTGTCTTTCTCTGGATGTGAGCCGCTTTGTGGAAAGCCCTTGTGGAAAGAGCTGGACTGGGTGTGTTTTATGCAAATGACTAACTTTGTGCACGCGGGCGCTCCGTTACCAGCATCCAGATTCACTAACAGAAGAACGGGTTCAAGAACAAGCTCATACACACGTTTTGTGAATTAGGTGAAATTTTTTGTGAGAAGTTAAAACTTATGCAATTATTAGTGAATGAGACCCAGTACTTTTTTAAGTATATTTTTTTTTTTACTTGAAGAAATAGATTTGTACAGATCTACGCACCCTAAATATGGGTTGACTGTAATAATTTCAGGGTTTTCTACATTTGTTAGACTAAAATGAATTGCATGTTTTCAATTCTTTTCAATAACATGTAGTTATTTAGCTCCAAGCAGCAGGACTGGATCCTAAACCAGCTGAACTATAAAGGGCTTCCTTTCCGACCAGTTCAGGAAACCCGCCGACTCGCCAATATTGCAGATTGTAGTTGTTTAGCAGGGGCATGGTGGGAAAACACTATGTGCCTCGCCTGTAATCGATGTTTTGACTCCCAGTAGCTCAGATGAGGCGGATGTAAGAACCCTCTCTACAGGTGCTGAACTCTTAGAGGACGCCCGTCCCACCACCTGGGCTGTAAATGAGCCATGGCGACTCGTTCGAAAGTGGATAACTGGTGAGTGGATGGCATTGGGAGTGTCTGACAGACTTGGTCTCTTTCCAGTGAAGGGAGCATACAGCTGGACTGCCTGGGAGGGATCCAGGACAAAATCACGGTGTGCGCCACAGATGACTCCTATCAGAAAGCCAGGCAAAGCATGGCTCAGGCCGAGGAGGAAACCCGCAGCCGTGGAGCCATCGTCATCAAGCCCGGCGGGAGATACGTGGGTAGGTTTGAGCGGAAGAGCCTCGCTTGGTCAAAATCTGATCTGTTTACACCGTGGTGTTCATAGACAGGTGGAAGGGGGCGATTAGAGCTCATGTCTGGAGCTGCAGCGGGCTACATAATTTATGAAGCTGTCTGTTCCGGTGCTCGCTGATGAGACGCCTACAATATTATATGGAAGACTCGCGCTAAACTGTCATTACCAAATACTAGCATTTCTACAAAGACACTTAATGAGCTAAATCAATCAGCTGAATACATTCCTACTGATCCGCAGTGCTAAGTCACCACGTGGGCTGGGGAAAAAAAAGTAGCCAAAATAAGTGTTATTGTTTTCCCCCTCAAATCTAATTAATACATTTTATGAATCATTTAATATTATTTAGATTATATAATATTTTTTTAAGAAATATATTCCCTTATTTTAATGTTTTTTTTTTTCACTTTCATATTTTAATGTTTAAAATAATTTAAAATAATTTCTAATTTATTTTAGAAATAGCAATTTTATTTCTAATTTCTAAGTGTAATTTATATAATTTTTAAAAATGTATATTTTAAAACCACTACTGGATGTGGCCCAAATCCATTATTTTAAAGTCCAATATAATATAATTATAGTTATATAAAGTTATATATAATATAATATAATATATTTCTTATAACCTATATATTTTAATAAAATTGGAATTTTATTTATACAGTCAAATAAATTAATGATAAATATATAATATTTTCTTGAAAAAATGGATTTGGGCCAAATTCAGCAGTGGTAAAAGATGGTTAGTTACATATGCAAAATATTTGTATTTTTAAAGATGCTTTAAAACCAATGAGTATGGTCCAAATCCAAAATTCTTAAATCTGAATAAATTACCTTGTTTTCCAAGCCTATAATTTTATTAATTTTGAAATATGACAGTATTTATAACTAGTGTTAAATGTAGTAATTTAATTTGTATTAAAATAATGTATATTTATGTGTATATATGTATATGTGTTTGTGTGTAATAAATCATAATTAATAATAATTTTTTTTTTTTTTTTGTATGCATAAGTTTACTAACATTTTTGTCTTTGCTATGTTTGTATTGGCTAGTTATTACTATTTTGTGTCTGTAAGATTAAAAGTCCTTGCAAAGACAAAGAGAGTCAAACAGAGTCTGAAGTTTTTGTACGAGTTCTTCATATTTTTCTTATTTGTCATTCTTTCCTATCAAAATCTAACCTGATATTATATATACTTTTTACTTGGCTCTTCAGGTAAGCGTGTACAAATCCGAAAGCCAATAATGGCGGTGTCTGATGTGGCGCCGTCACGACGGACTTCACGGCCGGTCATCATCTCCAGCAGTCAGAAGAAGAGCCCGCCTCGGCCCCTGAGGGAACGGCTGGTGCATTTACTGGCCCTCAAACCCTACCGCAAAGCCGAACTCCTGGTGCGGCTCACCAAGGACGGACTGTCTCCTCAGGACAAGGAGACGCTGGACAGCCTCCTGCAACAGGTTCTGAAGCAGCGCTAATAATACTGTTACAGTATGAATAATAATTCAGTTACACACAGATGCATGATATACTGCATACTGTACATATAGAGCAAGTATCCTATTCATAGCCAGAGAAACCTAGAAGATAAGTTATGGTTTTGGTTTATGACTCATTTAGTTTGTTTGACCCATTCAAAGTCATGTTTTGTGAACTCTACTTGGACATAATGGCTCAGCCTAGACACATTTGTCATTACTTAGACAAACAAGCTTAGCCCTGCGTAAAGCCGGAGTGTGTAACACACAGGCTGTCAGCGCGCAGTTGTAGTGTTTGTTTTTCTGCACTGGTGTTGAAAGGCAACGCTTGTTCTCTTATTTTTAGAAAACCAAAGACTTAAGCGTCTTGTTTTATTCTGCTGTGTTTTTCTGGCTGGGTGTAGGTGGCTAACCTGAATAGTAAGGACAACACCTTCACATTGAAGGACTGTTTGTTTAAGGAAGTTCAGAAGGACTGGCCTGGTTATACTGAGGTTGACCAGCAGATTCTGAAGAGAATCCTCGTACGGTAAGCTTCACATTTTTTTTTAATAATAATAATAATAATTATTATTATTATTATTATTTGGAATTTATTTAATGTGGTGTGTTTATTATTTTAAGTCATATAATTATTTTTATAATTTCGAAATAATTTTAAGTTTTAGTTCTTTTTTTACTCCTACCCCTGATGTTTTCTTTTTTGTCCATGTATTTTATGTAAATAGGTGGTGTTTTGACTTATGACTTATTTTAAATATCAATAATAATAATTATTATTTATTTATTTATTTAAAATATTATTTTATTTTAAATGATGTTTTATTTTGGCTCCAACTCCAAATGTATTTATATAAGTACATTATGTATTAATTTAACGACTCTTCAGCCTCTTGCAGTGAAATTGAATTACATTATATGATGTATTATATTTGAATTAAATTATAGGGCATTTAAATCAAATGAAGGTGGTCCTTTAAGCTTGCACCAATGGTATGTTTTACAACCATATACACACTTTGAAAATGTATGCATTTTCAAAAAAAATGTGAAGTTCTATTCATACTCTGTGTTATGCAAAACACTACTGAATGGCAATGTATGCAGATTAATGCTGGTATATTGTGCACCAGTTGGTCACGATACTTCCAAAAACCTTAATTTGCCCAATGTTACAGCTGCATTCACCCATTTCTTCGTTGGCTGTACATGGAGAAGTCTGGGTTCCCATCAACTCTGGCGGTGGAAGACTGTCCCATGCAAGCTAAATTTAGAGAAGAGGTCGTGCTGTGAGCTAGACTGGCGAGAACATGGTGTTGTGATATGCGTTCAAAACAAAATGGCAATATTTGCCAGAAACGAACCCAACACCCAGGTGGAACACACTCCACACGCTTGCACTTTGAAACCCGCTTATCAGCTGACGGGCCCTTTTTACATCCACACAACCCCCCTCCCCCCCTCTCGCGCACCCACCCACTTTCCCATCTGGTCGCGGACGCCAGGCTGTCACGTAAGAGCCGCGGTGTGTGTTCGGGACGGTAGTGATGCAACCTTATTCCAGCACATGCTGTTCCATGTGTGTGGGTGGCACGGGTCCAAGGTCCGGCCGTGCATGGGCACACACGGTTCGACAGCGACTCATGCCTCCTACTCTCAAGCACAGCCTTCTATTGGGATGCATTGGCCCATGTCATACTGCCCCCTGTTGACATACAAACCTCAAGCAGCATTAAAAGTTTGTTCGATGGCTTTAAATGCTTTAAACTTGGCCGTTCTGCCAAAAACTAAAGTTCGGTCATCACCCACATTGATCCAAACCTGTACGAGTTTATTTTCTCTTCTGAATTCAGAAAAGATAACATTTTGACGAATGTACTAGACTAGACACTTGATGGTAGCTATTGATTTATTTATTTTTTTCTATACTATAGAAGTCAATGGCTACTGGCAACTATGTTGTCTTTGTGTTTAACAGATGAAAGAAAGAAACTTTAAGGTGAATAAATGATCACTTATTTTTAACTGAACCATACCTTTAAGTGCAATTAATCCATTTGACATTAAAATATGCACATTTCTATGGAAAATGAAATTGCCTTAACTAAAGTGATTGGAGTGCCTATTCTCTACCATGTGGTGGTGTTTCACATAACTGTGACAAACGACACAGTTTATACCACAAATTTGTGCACAGACAGCAATGCAACTACCACGTCCGACATCATTAAAATAGTCCAAGTGGGCCTTGAATGTGGTAGTTGCATTGCTGTCAATGCGGAGACAGAAAGCTCTTGGATTTCATCAAATTATCAAAATCTAAATACATTAGTGCTCTGAAGTTGTTTGTATGTTACGGATTTGAAATGACATGAGGGTGAGTAATTAATGACACAATTTTTGTTTTTGGGAACTATCAAACCTGTTTTTATATTTCCGTTACTCTTGGAAATCAATTAACGGTCCTATGTTTGCAGCACAATGTGCAGCAATTCTCTGGATTAGTTGTTTTTTGGATCTCACTGAAGCAGTTCCTTGGCTCTTTAAAAACTGATAATTGTCTGTTTCGTTCTCTGCAGAAAACTGTGTAAGCCTCAGAGCAGTGGCCCCGTGTCTGGGGAGAGCCCGGTCAGCCCGCACAAAGAGCCAGCCAGCAGCTCGCCCTCTCAGGTCAGCCTTTTGCCCCCTTTTAGTCCAAACAAAGGTGGTTATGATGAATCTGCTAAGATTGAGGAAATATTCAGTAGTTAGTCCTTTCCTGCTCCCACATTTCTTCATAATCTTTCATCAAAATACTCCACCTCTGACTTTACTTTTTTTAGCAGACGCGGCTAAGCCCACTCTTGTGTACTGACGACACATGTTTTTTAGTGCATGTTATTCTGAAGTTTTACATAATCTTTGACAAAAATGTAATAATACTTATGTTAAATTTCACTTTCCTTGCTTTTTAAAATGCTGGAATTTAATCGCTATTTATTATAAAACTGTTTAAATGTCCCAGTTTTATGAACAATCATTGCCCGCATCCAACAGAAACGACCTGCAGAGTTCATCGATCCCCTGGCCAATAAGAAACCCAGGATATCGCATCTAGCCAGCAAGTCTACGGGTCTCATCAATGGCAAAGTGAGCTCGTCCAATGGGAAAGACTCTTCTAGTTCTCAATCAGCAGAGACGTCGTCGAGCTCCCTCTTCCCTCCGTTGGAGATCCCCCGACCCTTCGACCCTCTTTCGGACGTCAGTAACGACTCCAATGGCCGAGACTGTGAAAGTCAAGAGGCTGCGGTGGCGGAGAGACTGAGTCAGCCCCCGTCGTTCGCCCCTCGCTCCACAACACAAGAGGAAGGCCTGAGCTCCACGTCCCCGGCCCACAGCAGCCTGGACGGCTCTCAGACCCAGAGCACTCAACCCTCCCTGCATGGCAAGTCTAAGAAGAAGTCCAAAAAACACAAGGACAAAGACAAGTCCAAAGAGAAAGACCGAGAGCGGGACATGAAGAAGGAGAGGAGGGTTGATGAAGAGCGTGGCTTGGATCAGAGGAAACCCTGTGACATCACGATGAGCGATAGGAGCCCAGGTACAGATCGGTTTCTCTGAATCATTTATGATGTCAAGGGTTACGAGGTCAGAAAGTACCTCAGCATTGAACGGATTAACTTTTGTCCCACTTGAATCTAGTCTGTGTTGGGAAAAATCTTTCAAAAAGTAAGCAAGTAAATGGTAAAGTCAATAACCAATTTAGTTGCAAAATGAGGATTGGTTAAATGGTTATTTAAGCAGCCTTCCAATCAGATGTTTGGTTACATTAGGTTAGGGAAGTCACAACTTGTTGAACAGTCTAACAAGCAACCTAGTGATTAGTGAGGACAGATACATGTATAGTAGTTTTGACAGCCCACCAATTAGTAGTCCAAAAACTAGCAGCTGGTTAGCTGAATAATTATACAGACAAAGCACTAACTAGTTGATTTATTCTTGTTCATGACTAGGTTGGTGGTTGGACTAATACTGGAATAGCTGTTCAGAGAGCCCACGGGTTCCCTAAACATTTAACCTCTCTTGAGCTGATTCTTAAACAGAGCTGATTGGCCGTAGTGTTCACTCGCACAATAGATCTTACTGTGATTGGCTACAATGATCATCACTTCACATTCTTCTATAAGCACTCACACAGGAGCGTTTGAATTGGTTCGGTACTGGTACTTTTAATGACACTAGTACGGTCATTCCATCGACTAGTTGTTTTAGTGAGGTGGAATCTTTGAATAGGCATTCAGACAACAAGTATTTGACTAGTAGTCCAGCAGTTTACACACTTGGTCTGTGAGGTCAATTACATGAATAGTCATTTAGGCAGCTCACCAACAAGGCAATTAGTAGTTCAACAGCTGGCCTAGATGTTTGGATAACCCCCCAACTAGTAAACTAGTAGTCTAATCTAACTGCTGGTAGACTCCGATAATTAGAATGAATAGTCATTTAGACAGCCAACCAACCATTCAAATATTAGTTTAGCAACTGACCTAGTCAGCCAGTGTGGTTAATTAGTTAAAACAACCCACCAACTAGTTGACTAGTAGTCCAACTGTTAGTGCACTCTGTGAGATAATTAAGTCGAATAGTAATTTAAACATCCTAGATTAGTTGATTTTAAAACAACCCATCAACTAGTCAAGTTTAAAATTGTGTATTTTCGAACCCCCTCTTCAGCTTGTTTCTAGCAAGGTTTTTTCTCTCCAGTATAATTCTGGACGGACGTCACTGTCCTTGTCCCTCAGTCTTCAGGATAAAACGCTGTCCTTGAATTCACCTTATATTTCTTTTCAGGTCTGAACGGAACGTGCAACACCTCCAGTATTCCTGCGTCTTCGTCGGAGACGACAGACTATTTATTGTAAGCAACTCTTTGTACATCACAGGTCACTTTTACCTTTTGCTTCAGGTTTATTAGGAATAAGTGCGTTATGTAACCAAAAACAAATTACATGAAACTTTTATGACGGAGATGTTATTTTCGCTTGGTTTCCTCAACAGAAAGTACACAGTGATAAGCTCGCAAGAGCAACGTCAGACTTACAAAAACGACTTCAACGCAGAGTACAGCGAGTACCGGGGCCTCCACTCGAGGATAGAGGGCATCACCCGACAGTTCACTATACTCGACTCCGAGCTCAAACAACTCCAGCAAGGCACAGACAAGTATAAGGTATCTTCACACTGAAAATGCAGTGCATCCATCCACGCGTATGATTACAACTTCCTTATTTTTTATTAATATGCCGTTGGCCCCTGCCTGGTCCCAGTAGTTGAGTCTTCCTCCGGAAAATGAGAAATTAAAGACTCCTAGTGTCGCTTTCTCATCTTGATGAATTGGAAAACGTTACTATGCGAGAGGTAAGAGACGAAAAACAATCTAGTCTTGGAGCGTAATGAAATAAACAACACAATCAACTGACTGATTAGAGGCAATAATGTTAAATAACCTGAGCAGAATGACGTGAGGATCACTTATTTCTCCTACACACAGTCATAATCGTTTATAGGGCTCAATAATAAGAATGGCCCTCTGGCGTGGGGCCAGTGGGAGAGTTTAGGGTCAGCTGACAGAACTGACGCTTATGTTATAGCTGTAAAACCGTGTTGCCAGATCTTGCAAGAAAAAAATTAACAACATGGTCTTACAAAACCACTTAGGAGGGAGGAAATGTATGAGCATTATAGACACAGCTGGGTGGATTATGGAGATATTGTAGTCTGTTACTGATTCCAAATTACATGGCAATATTTGTTGTTAGTAACATAATGAATTACATTATGTAATCTGATTACTTTTAACCTAAATCTTTTTACCACGTTGATTTTAAATGGGATAATCTTGTTATAAAAATACAAAGAGTAAGAAAAGACTTCCCAAACTGGGGTTCATATAGGAACTGCAGGGGGTTTGTGATTTGAATGAAAAGCTCTAAATTAATACAAAATAATGCAAATCTGTGCATTTGAATGTTTGAAAGACACATCCTTCCAGTGGTGTAGTTACACATGTTTAAATAACCTACTGAGTGATGATTTATAATCAATATTTGAAGCAATGTTCAAACACTTCTTAAATCCAGCGGTCAAATGCTGTGTAGCCGCCTGACTAGTGACTGACGTGTGTGTGTGTGTGAACTTCAACACAACTGAGTGCATAAATGCAGCATAAATAACTATTTTAGAAAGGAGCATTTGAAAAAATAACTAGAGGAATTATACATTAATATTATGGTGATTGGGGCCAATGGACATCTTGGAAAAAATTACTTATGAGGGAATTTATTAATAAGGAACACAAAATATGTGTGTTATTTATTTAAAACTTCAGTTAATTTTATTGTGCTTACAACTACCATTTAACAGTGTGTGTTTAAAGGCATTTTTAAAGGTAACTATTATATATGACTCTACTTGGGAAGGTAAAATTCACCTAAAGCGTTCCTTAAACCTGTAAGCAGAGACACAATTTGAAGAGTTAATGTAAAAGTATCTACCTGTGTTCGATCCGACAAGCAGGAACTTCATTGTAACAATCTGTTTGTTCTTTTCACAGACAATCCACAATCAGATACTTGAAGAGTATCGCAAAATAAAAAAGGTAAGTTGACTGCCTCTTCCACTTATTTTGTTGTTGTTACTTAACATTTAAAGTATATCAAGTTTGAAATACTGATCACACTTTTTTAATTCGCCCTTACAGACTAATCCAAACTATAGCCAAGAGAAGAACCGCTGTGAATACCTACACAACAAACTTGCACATATAAAAAAACTGATAGCAGAATATGATCAACAGCATCTGCAAAACTGGCACTAATTTTTTTTTTTTTCTTTTCTTTTTTTTTCCCTCCTTAATCTGTCTGTCTCTTTTGAGAGAGAGCATCTCTGGATAATTTTTTTTATTTTTGTTTGTTTTTCTTGGCTTGCTCTAAAAACAAGTTGCTGTAATGTAAAATGCCACGGAACGGATTTGTTTTTGTTGTCCCCCCACCCCAACCCCCTCCCCGTAGTGGGCCAAGTGCTCTAGTGAGGACAATGCAGACCCATGAAATTTCTTTTTCTTTTATGGGACTCGGGACACGGGCGTACTCAGCCATGTTTACCTGTGTAGCCTAATGCATTATGGGATTGGTTACCAGATTCCTTCCCTTCTCAAAGTGTGAAAGGAAAAACTGTTCTTTGGAGATCTTTTCTGAACAGGGATAAACCAACACCTGTTCCCAGAATCTCATAGTTTAAGGTCTAAATGAAAAAAAATGAAATGGATATTTTTTCTGTATGTACTAAAATGGAAGGTCCTATATATTTTATTTCCTTTTTATATTTATTTTCGTCTTCCATAGGGATACATCAGTCCAATTATGATTTCACACTCCCCAAGAGTGCTAAACCCCTCGTCCCGTCCCTTTGGTCTTTCTTTAATCAGTCAGTATTTTATGCAAAAGCTGCCTTGGATTTTCGAAAGATCCCTAACGCAGTACACCTTTTTGTCCCCCCCGTTTTCTTTTTTTAGAGTGCTGTAGTGTACTGAAATGGCACTGTTTGGCTCCTTATTTTGTGCAATGCGCTAGACCATGTGCAATGGACATGAATCGGATGCCTATGGGAAGGAGAGAACCATCTGTTTAGAGGCTTTGACAGTATCAGTATTAATGGTGGAGCTCCATACGAATGAACTTGCCATTCCAGAAGTGAGAGAGCGCTTCGGTGTTGGCACATTTTTACAATATTTTACGCTTTTAACCGAGAGAGAGAAAAAAAAAAAAAAAAAGACTATCACAATCCGAATCATGAATCAGGTCTGGTCGTACAAAACGCGGCAAATCTTGTAAAATTGTGCCTCAGGTATCTACAGTAACCCAGCACTGCTAGTTACGAGTGTGACGGTAACATATCACATTTGCGGCCAAACTTTCTTGGTATTCTTCCAGAAAATAGCGATTTGTATCCCTTTAACGCAGCCTTGAGGGGCCGGTTGGTGAAGACGACGCAAAAATGGTAGAAACGCAACCTCTCCTCACTGTCTGAATCCTTTAGCAATTCAATGCTTGCTTGAATACTGAGTATTTGTGTGGGGGGGGTCGACCATTTCTGACAGTATTTTCGTTACGAGATGACTGTTAAATTCCATTGAGGCATCTCTCATCGTCGAGGATCCATTACAAACCTCTGACGTGCTCCTCACGTTACCTGAGGACGCTCGGCCACAAGTTGCTCATCTGTCGGGTCCTGTTGAAGCATCAGTTGTACTTCTGATATCTGAACTCTTTTATGTTTAAATATTAAAATTCAGCACTTTGCTCAGCTTCTTGCTGTTACTCTTACCTGGGTTTTGTTGCAAGGAGACACTTTCCTTGTCTGTCTGTGTATGCATGCTTTCTGACTGTTGAAGACACAAAAAAGGGTTAATGCCAGTGTTTACAGTGGATTCACACTGCTGTTTAATATTCAGATTTGCCTTGAATTTACCTGGCCAGCATTGGTTCAGTGTTTAAATTTTAGGAGCGAAATTGCGAAAATTTTAATAAAGTCGAATTTGACTGAGAATAATTCTCAATCGCAAATTTGCCACGTAAAACACAATATTATTTGTAATTTTTTTTTTTTCCCTTAAAACTGATGATCTGCTTTTTGGTCTTTTGTGTTACCTGCAGAAACGGTCTGAAAATGATGCACAAATTCAACGACAAATACGAATGATGTTTGTTTGGATTTAAAACTGCTACAATACTTTGAAATAATGACGAGATAACGGGGGGGAGCGGGGGAGAGGTATGTGCCAAATGACCTGTTGTATAGGTTTGGATCGGATGGAAAATGTTGCTGTTTCAGCAAAAAAAAGAAAAATAAAGGGAGTGGGAGGAGCTTTGGGATGAAGGCTTGATGTCAATGCTAAAACCCAAAGCGCGATTTTTGAAACAAGGGACTGGGACTGAAATTTATCTTGGTATTTCAATAAAATTCTTGGAAAAACTTGCGTTGTATTCTAATGTTTTGTTTTGTGTCATGTTTCTTTACCTCATTTGCTCTTTTTTGCTATTAACTAGCACAGAATTTGTGCTACAAAGGGGCACAGAAGTGCTTCAGAGGAGGTGTCTTTACAGTCTGTTTAATGCAGCTCAAAGGTGGCATGAATGCATTTACACGGCATTTGCACATTTTATACAGTAGTATACAATAGTATTAAGCAGGCAAAGAGCAGCCTTGTGCAAATTTACACTAATGACGGCACCAGCAGTGACGTTTAACTCTACGTAGACTGTTTAATGCAGCTCAAAGGTGGCATAAATGCTTTCACACCGCAGTTGGACCTTAATACAGTAGTTTGATGCTAGGGGCTGAGGTGGGTCAAAGCAGGCGTAACTTAGCTGCCTTTACACAGAATATTGAGCAAGCAACCTTGTGGCAAACAATACTGCGGAGGCACGTCAGAAGTGGAATTTACACATTGTTTAGTGTTGCTTATAGGCGACATGAATGCATTTACACACTTTGATATTAACTGAGTCAGCAGGCATATTTCAGTCTGGCTTTGATGTGGCATTGCATCTTTACACTGAATTTTAAGCAGGTATAGAGTAGCCATGGCTGTCAAATGACAGAACTGTTGCTGAAGTAGAATTTAGGTGTCTTCACACAAACTCTTAAATGCTGCTTGGAGCTTGCATACTGTGAAACTTGGGGCTGAGGTGTGTTAGTTGGTTGTTGTTGTTTTTTTTTTGCACCATTGTGTCTTTAAACTCAATTTTAACCAGGCACAGAGCAGCCTTAACTCATCTGTGTAAAGATGCCTTGATTTAGTCCAGCTTTCAAGCTCAATTTTAAGCATGTAAACAGCAGCTTTGTGACGCCTCAGTTAAACCAATGAGCGCTAGATGGCACCATAGGTTTTGTTTTTAACCAAGCTGTCACACTTCCCTTATTTACTCACAGTGGGACCGTTTATCTGGGGAAATAGGACTCTATATCTGTTCCTAAATATCATAACCTGTACTCCACTTACCCCAGTGGCTTCTTGTGCCTTATTTGGTCCTCGAACCCCTCGCGCTTTATAAACACACCCGTAACATACCCTAAACACTCGAGTGGAAGACGCATTTGGATGGATACTCTGGGAAATGTCATGTGTGAAATCCTCAGCTGGCTTCACAGTACTTAGTTTGGCTTGACGCCGCTACGTTGGCCTCAATTTTAGGGGAGCTCGAGGAGAGTCAGCGAGTTCAGTTTGGCACCGCTCCAGCCTCTCGTTCCTGCCTCATTTACGTCTATCCCTGTCCTAGTTCATCCCGTTACGACACACCGAGCCCCCTGACAGTTGGAGGACGCCCTCAAGATTTAAGGCTTTCCTTCCTGTTTGCTTAGGCCCGCAAATGTCCGCGTTTACGCTTCCCTCAAGTTTGTGGGAATGTAGTTTTAATACAGCTCGTGGTTAGTGTGGGCTTTCATATACAAGCTGTTTGGCTTTATTTTAATGTAGAGAGTGTCTGAGTCAAACCACAGCACACAAATCTGCTTTATCACCATTTCCAGTGTTTTCATTAATAACTCGAATTATTAAAATTTGATTATTTGGTTTACTGAAATAAAATGTAAATATTAGAACCAATGATAACTAATTAAAACAATAAATGCACTGACTATAAAAGTACTTTTCATTTACATGTATGATTTATATTCTCCTGTCATGTTATTTCAGCAAGGAGGCAATTGGCATTAAAAAGTCTTGATGATATCATATAAATACTGGTTTAGTGCTCTTTTAGACCGAAACAGCTGCTTATTGTTATGATCGGTGCTTTTTCAACATATCTTAACCTAAAACACATGCCACAACTGTACAGCCCACAGATACAGGCTACTTCAGATTTGTTCCTGAGGGTTTAGGGTTGTGTAAATGCATTTGGGTACTAAATCTAGTTTCTACGAGCGGAGACACAACTATTATTAGTAGAAAACTGCTAATATGTGACAAGATATGCTTTTTTTAGTGCTCATCACATAGCATGAAAACATTTAAACAAATGAATTCAATCATAACAAAATGTACCATAATAAAACTACTTTGCTTGCTTGCCGCTGCATTATTTTTCCCAGTATTACCCTGTTTTCTACCTATCTTCAACACTGTAATTAGATTAGGCTACTCTCTAAACAAAACTATTGCATTAATTATTAATATTTAATCCCTAAATCCGATATCAACCTTAAGCAGTTAAACATGAAACAGTCTTTAATCTATCTGTCTGTGAATCTATGAATGCTGATTGTCCTTTATGCCACCACCATATAGAATAATTTTTTCAAATCTTTCCAAGAAAATTAATAAAAGTGCTATCTAAAGAAAGCTAATGCTATGTTTTCTCCCTGCATTTTAAGAAAGTAACGGTCCAGCAAACTGATCCTAATAGTAAACATGGGATCTTCACATTCTGCACATGTGCTGGGGGAAAAAAATGGTACGTCCCGCCCATTCAACGGTTATTGGCACCGGCGTCCTGATTCAAACCGCCCGGTTAATTGTCGATCCGTGTCATCGTTACCCAGCCAATGTGAGAGAGTTGTCGAGGAGAAATCCCCGCCGTGCGTGTGTCAGAGAACAGACGCCTCGCCCCTCTCGTTTTATACATACCGATTTCTCCCTTTCGTTTCGGTTTTGATGGTACGACCTGCGGACTACACACGCACGAACGAATCGTACATGTGAGTCGGATCTTTTCAATGAATCAGTTGAGAGCGATTCGTTAGGGATAGTTCACTAACAAACGAAAATGGTCATCATATGCTCACCCTTCTCGCGTTTGATTAATCGTAGAAATACAACCCTTTCATTTTTGAGTTATCTTATCCTATAACACACCCAAATATACATGATATGTAAAATAATTTTAATATTGTTTAATGTAAATTAAAATAAAGTATTACATGGTGATATGTTTCTATGAAACAAACAGAACCTGGACACATATATTACAATACACGTTTATTATTATTATTTTAAAATAATAACGTTTCACGTGTCTTGAACGTTTCAGAATTTAAGCCAGCGACTCGTTCAAAGGAATCGATTCTCGGAAATGAATCTGATCTCCAATCACCAACGCACACTCGGGCGCATTTTTTTTTTTCATCGTGAGCCGGTCAAGATGGCGGCGGCACTGCCGAGACGGAGCAGCCGCTCGGCTTAATCGATCATTTTCTCTAAATCACCGGGGCAGTTCGGATTCAAACCGACCGAATCGAGCGGCACAACTGTGTAAAATCATCCGCAGCCCGCGATATCCAGCGTGAGATCCTATCGCGTTAAACCCGGTGTTTTTTTCACGGAAATGCTCTTACTCTAGTTTGTGTCTCGTCCATTAGCTGTATTGGGGAGAATGGGAGAAAAGCTGGAGTTAAAACTGAAGTCGCCGGTCGGAGCCGAAGCTGCAGGCTATCCGTGGCCCTTACCTGTATATGTGAGTACTATCAGTATTATTGTTTTAATACAAACCGAAACCAGCACCGGGGTTCCCTTGTGCTAAAGCGAAGTGGGTCATGTTAGGCTGAGAACAGCGGGTATCTGAACGAGTACATGGTGTGTGTAGTGTGTGAATATCTTGTTTTGTTGTGTTTATTGTGCTTGCTTCAATATAACCGCTTAAAATTGGGACACGAGAGTGTCAGTAACAGTTACATCCTAAAAGTGTTAAATATAGCCTAAACGAGTATCTGTTCATAAAAGTGTTTGGTGACATAAAAGTGACACAGTCGCTTTAATATATAAAAAAAATCTGAATTCTGTTATGACCTCAGCTAATATTAATATTTGAATCGCAGGAAATACACACTGTGTGTAGCCTGCTGACCCATTTGGCCATCTCGTACAGTGGTGGCGTTTCAAATCCTAGTAAGCTGTCTGCCTAGGCGACATGTTTATACTTGCTAAGCAGTTCTAATGCGATTAAACACGCAAATAAAATCAATACGCCGTGTTTGCTGTGACTCAAATAATTTAAATTTGAATTATTTTCATCAATGACCCCTTTTGGAGGTCATATTTATTATGCTTTTTAGTTGTGAAGTGAGTTTGTTTTTGGATGTTAAGCGAAAGTCATAACATTATTCACTCAACCGATTCTTTATTCAAATACCTAAACGTAAATATATTTATACATGTACATATTTATCATCCGCTTGAGTTAACAGAAATGTTTCGCTCACTAGATAGGCAGCTCACGAGAGTTTGAGCACCGCCCCAAAATAAACCTTCCATAGCAGAGTCTATAACACTTATTAATTTACCTCAGAAACGCTAAGTTATTGACGAACAAACTGTTTAAACGATTATTAATGCACAAATTTAGCCTGAAACGATAGTTTGTATGACTCTGCATTTAATTAACGTTAATGTTTCTGGAGGCTGCAATTCACGTTAGCCGTCATGCTAACAGTCAGATAGCAGGGCTAGCTAACTTTATCGCTTTTTACCCAACACTAACCGTCGTCAAACTCTAGATAACTTATACATTGTAAATATCTGGCATAAGTGAGTGTGCAGAACTGTAGTGGATATAATATGGTGAAATAAGCTTCGTGCCGGCTCAATATCACACGGAGGGTGTTAAACAAAAGGCGAGTAGTGCACTCAAGCGAGAGGACGGTATCTCCATATTGTTAGTGTGTTTATTGACAGACAGTTTTTATTTGTGTCCCGTAATGGGCATTTTTCGCAGTTTAGATGTTTCCTTTACACTGTTTGCGGTCGTATCTTTCTTTGTGTTGTCCGCATATAACATTTGAAATATTTTAAAGTGTTGTGTACTGCTCTGGAAGTGTCAAATTTGTCACTTATGTCTGAGAACGGGTTCGCTCGTTTGGCAGCCTTTTGCTTTAAGATAGCGCTTTGGATACATCCTGAAAGACCTGTGACCCGTATGGCTGATATTTCTTGAAAAACAAGCTAGTATGCAGGACTCTCTAGGAAGTTTGGCAATAACAGTCTTGCTAGTGCGTTGTAAAGCCTGCTGTACTTGAATATTGGCTTTTTAAGCTTGCTTTCCAGCATATACATTATTATTGAAGCTTGTAAACTATTATTGCACGCCGAATTGACTTCTAATTTAAAGTATTACATATTTGGTGTTTTATTTATCCTGCACTGTTGTACTAAAAACAAGAATGACACCCAAAGTATAGCTTCCTTTATGTTTTTTGTTTTGTTTTACACATTCGCTCTAAACTAAATAGGTTAATCCTGATATGACGTATCTTTGTACTCATTTAATGCATTTAAAGCTAGCTACATTCAATGTCAGTGTTGCCACCATGTTGAATAGCTAATTAGTGCAAAAAAAATCAATAGGTGAAGCCCTAAATATTGCTAAGTGCTCACTGCAGAGATTAATGGGTGGAGCTTGAACTAATATAGCCACGCCTCAGTGGTCCTGATTGGTGTAGATTGACCTAGTTATTACATCTTACCTTTAACATCAACCCCTTGTGTTCAGGAGGCTTACCAAAAATTGCATACTATCCTGATGGCGAAATTACGGTACATGTGAAAACCTTTTATATACCTTTTATGATCAGGCTTGTGGTCTGGTAGAAGATAAAACTGGGGGGTAAATATTATATTTGCATTGAATAACAGATGCAAAGATGTCTAGTTGCGAATATCATGGAGGCTTGATGGTGGGGGTTCTTAAACACTGTAGCAATGCCCTGGCAGCCACCCAAAACGCCCTAGCAACAAGCTGTTTTCCATTGACGTCTTCTGCTTTTCTTCAATTATAGTGTCCTAAATGGTGTCAAAAGGGCTTGTTTGGAGTTGTATCATCCATTCTTTGTCAGACACTTCCTCTGACTGTACAATGCTATCAGAACTAACACAGACATTGACATGTACAGCAATCCTAACAGATTAACTCCAGTGATGCTGAGCTGTCGAACCGGTTGACAGTGGGATGTGACCCCCCCCATAAAGCGCCCATATGCACTGCTATTTACCCAGTTTGAGTAATATTTAGGACCTAAGAGATGAAGAAATGTCTTTATGTTCAGTGTAGCTAAAGAAAATACAAGACAGGGTTATTAATTTAAATATTTTTTTTTACGAGAATGTGTCCGGAAAGTCTTCAGGTCATACGAAAGTTTGCATTTCTCACACCACCAAAGTCGCCAACGCTGTTTCGGTCATAGACGGAAATAGTGGGGGGGGGGGGTGCAGATCAAAGCCTGTGGTTACCACAGAAACGGCTGTCTCATTTGTCCCTTCAATATACTATGATTCATGCCCTTTTTTACACAAACCGAGAATGTGGGTTTCTCAGAAGCGTAGGTTATTTTCAGAGCTGCTGCATCACTGAAAACTCCAGTCTGTTTCGTTTGTGTCATTCAGCTGGTAGTGTAGTAGTCGTGACCTCAGCCTTTTTACTGTCTCGCTTGGCCTTAGATGACTTCCGTCTTTGACTTTGGCTGATAAGGCATGGATGCCCCACCTACTGAGGGCCGTATTTCTGACCTGCTGTTGGGTATAAACAGAGTTACAGAGCGCCTGCGTTTGGCGAGCTTTGCAAATTTTTGTTTAGGGAGGGGCGGATTCTGTTAATTAGGGAGTCTGGGTGGTGGTTATCCACATGCACTGGTGGTTTATACTTCCCTTAAAGGAAAAGTTCATTTGGTCACTTATGTTGTTCCAAGCACATAGAATGACTTTCTTCTGAGGATCACAAAAAGAGATGTTTGGCAGAATGTTCAAGATGCATTTTTTTCTGTACAGTGAAAGTGAATGAGCCAGTAATTTTTGTTGAATTAAAAATCAGTGTATACATCCTGATTCCTAATCAAATCATTCTTATGAGTTGATTCTTTTTAGTGAATCATAAATATATACGGAATGACCAGTGTATCCTGATTCCTAAACAGAATGACTCTTTTGAGCTGAATCTGTTTTTTTTTTTTTTTTTTTTGTGAATCAAAAATACACTATGATCAGTGTATCCAGTGTAACCGACCGTTAAAACAGTACGTTCTATATAGTATGAATGTGGGTAGTATGAATGGAATTCGGATGTACTACATCCGCCATATTGATGATGTCACGTGTCATGCGTCGTCACAACAGCGCAACAATTTAAACTTTCAATAAG
>JAUCMS010000049.1:7843885-7892299 GCA_032357445.1 Enteromius radiatus | reverse complement strand
AAGTGTCATTTAATCACAATAAACAACGTTTTTTTCCTGAGGTACTTACACTTGAAATGAGCCGCGTCTCAACTTTCTGCCATTTTTTGAATATGACGCCTCCTTTCCCGGAGCCTCATGGGATAGGAAAGCGTCCATGGTATGCCTACTATAGAATTCGGCCGGAAGCAGTAGGTCATACAGGCACTTCTTGTCCACTGAATTTTGAATGCTATGAATTCGGACATACTACTCTCCTCGCATACTGTTTTTCACCTACTATATAGTAGGGAAGTAAGCGATTTCAGACGCAGTGAGTGTATCCTGATTCCTAAATAAATGATTCTTTTGAGCTGATTCTTTTTGCTGCATCATAATCAGTGTAGCCTAATTCCTAAAAAAAAAATTTCTTTTTCTGTTTGTTTTTTTACTAATTCAAACGTATTCAGCACAAGCAGTGTAGTTTTATAACTGAAATTTGATAACTTTTCATATTATCAAATGGACATTTTAGCTGAACTGTACCAAACTGAATCAAGATCTTGTGAATAGTCTCCAGTCACATTCTCCATTCGTTGAATGGAAAAGAGCAGCATGCACTTTCTACAAAACCACTCCTTTTGTGCTGCTCAGAACAAGTCAAGTCCCACAGGTTAGAAACGCTGTGCAAGTGAATAAATGATCATAAAATGCTCATCCTTAGGCAAATTAACCCTTTAAACACCCATTTTCCTCTCGCTGCTTTAAAATATTTCTTGCTTTTATTCAAGGTTACGGTGTGTTTTACGAAGGACCACAAACCCTCCATTCATTCGCATCATCTTGTTTTTCAGAGACTCAACCAAGTGATTTTTTTAAAAAAAAATTTTTCCTCTCCCGCTGTTGCGTTGGCCATTGCCTACTCGTCCACTAGCATGCCATTTTGCCTCACGGCTTCACATTGTGCTCCAAACAAAAGCATCCCACTCACCTGGGGTGGGAGGAAGGAGAGGTTTTCTAATCGAACACTGAGCTTCACTGTTTTCTCTCTCTCCCCTACGTATCCGGCCGCATTTACATCCCATATCTGGAAACTGCCCTGTAATTGCTTCCATATGAAAGCGTTGATTCCTTAAACTTGGCCACAAAACGATTCACTCGAAATGTGAGGAATTACAATCGAACACGCCTCGCATTTTGAACGTTACGGCCCGGTTAAACCCGTTAACACACAAAGGTGTGGCGTCTTGCCACTCTGGCCAAAATGAACAGTTGTTCAGTGAACATGAGTTTCTTTTTTTTTTTCTTCTTCTTCCACCTCCCTCCGTGAGTCATGTCCAGGGTGCGTGTGATGAACGAAGAGTCCGTTTTTGTGCTTGTGAGTCAAGCCCGCCCGTGACCGAGGGCTGTCGAGCTTTATATTTTGCTCTCTGTCATCCTCCCCTCCTTTCCTCTGGATATTTTTAGCTGTGGCGCTGGTGTTGCTGTGCGCCAGAGCACCCCGTACCCGCCACACCCCCTCCCCTCCTCACGAGCGGCACGATGCGCTGAAGTGTCTGCTTGTGCACGTACACACTCCGCCATCTGTCTTAGCGCTTGCTTTGAATGCGATATTAAAGTAGTGCTGCATCCCTGCTTTAAATAAGTGCCCTTGTTTGGCCTCAGGCTATGGCTGCATTATTTCCCCATCCTGTGACACCGCCTCGGAGCTGCAGGGGCGGGAAGAGGAGCACAAGACCCACCGGCCGTGCAGCTGAGCGGGAAAACGACTAGGAGGAGCTTAGCGAGGCTGAGGAGCCCAGCAGCGGCACACTCAGGCAGGCAGAGGGCTTCTCAGGACTCTGTTGACGGAAAAGTGGGTCACTGGGTCAGGCAGCGGCAGAGCTCCAGCGGCAGGCCAGAGCAAGTTCGGCGGGGTCACATCCACATGTTAGACGCCATCCATGGTTAATTAGCCTTTTATAATTATTCATATTAACCTCGGAGCTCATAAAAGGCCTTGTTTATGTGTAAAGCCTCCTTTCTACCCACCTACTGTCCTATCTAAATAAAGGCATAAAATGCCAAAAATAATGAAATGTTACTAAAACTGAAATAAAAATACTATTTATTCATGAAGGAAAAACTTTTTTTGTTAGTGGTTAACATAATTTGGTAATTGCTAGGCTGAAATAAAATAATATATAAATATAAGATAAAATATTTAAGCTTAAACCTGGAAAAAAAGAGAATTGGATCTAATTTAAATAATTTTAATGAATCTGTAAAAACTATAGCTGAAATTTAAAATAAAATGGAAAATAAAGCCATGCATGTTTTATGTTATGTATAACCTTCCAGTTTTGGCAATTTAAATAAAATAAATATAAAAAAAGACAAATGTTGCAACTAAATGCAATAGTTTTGTTTGCAAATTAAAAGGATATATAAAAAAGTATTAATACTAAACTACACATTTTAAGAACTAAAATTACTTGCACTAAAATTAAAATGAACTAAAACTAAATTAATAACAATAGACAATAAAAAAAAATAAAATATATATATATAGTACAAATGACAAGCACATTACAAAGACTAGACTTATAATGAAAACTGGTAAAATAAACACAAAAGCTGGTATTAATTTATTAATAATGAATACTACAATACATTTGTACTAAAATAACACATAACATCACAAATATTTCTATAACGTCGGCATTGATGTATAATGCTACGGGCTTCCCGATCTTTGCCAATCCCACCACCATCTCTCTCCCACTTTGCTTCCTGTCATAATAAAGGCAAAAAAGCCAAAAAAAAGAGACTACAATAGTATTTAAATAACACTTTAATAGTGCTGTCAAAAGACCTGGTACTAAAATTAATAAAACATCACGGTACCAGTATTTTTTATGTACCGGTTGTACAGAGTACCCTGTCAACCCGGTTTTCAACACGTACAACCCCCATGTTTTGAACATGGATGAATCTTGTAAAAAAATATTAAGCCTGCAAAACTCGATTGAAATATGAATCCTACATGTTCTGTGTGTCTCTGTTAACGAATGAACGGCAGAGACACGCGGTTGTGTTTCCCGTAAGTTACTAACTTGACGCTCGCGGTGATTTCAGCATCTGCCATCTCGGTGAGGACATAAATGCATAAACAACATCTCCAGAACTGCTCTGAGAGTCACTTCACGTGCATTTGTGTAAAATCAGCGTTGTATCATATACCGTGACAACACAACACTGTAACACACTTGAAAATAGGGTAAATAGGGCCCATGTTCTTTTGCACGCACAACTTTTATGCTAAGATGCTGTAGATTATGCTGTGCATTCACATACTGTAACACACAGGATCAGTGTCAGCTTATAGTGACATCATGTACTTATCCAGCCATGTGTGCCCGATAAACTTGTTCACCTGCTTGAAGGCACACTGGCTGCTGTGTGTGCAGGAATGTGCTACAGTTGTGATCTGTGACCCGTCACGGACTGAAAAGGTCAAGATTCTGTTGTAGTTATAGAAGCTTGTTTCTTGTCGATGGATAAATACAGGCCACGATGAACGAGTAGTCTGGCGACTAAGTAAAACATTAATTTTGGACTTTCTATATAACTCGGCTTTTCTTTCATCTCCACAGGATAAACATCATGATGCTGCACATGAAATCATCGAAACTATTCGGTCAGTCCTTTTGCTTTGATTTTGCTGTTATGTTTGACTGCTCTGCAAGTTTTATGTGCTTAATTAAAATATGACTCTTCTCTTTGTCCAGCTGGGTGTGTGAAGAGATCCCTGATCTTAAGCTGGCCATGGAGAATTACGTTCTTATCGACTACGACACCAAGAGGTGAGGAAATGTTAACGAATTGGTCTCATAAGATTGGGTCAGTTAGGTATTATTGGAAAAAGAAGTAATAATGATTAAAATTAATAACAAAATGTAATAATACAAATATCTTATTTGATTGATATCTGTTTATAATATAATTTAATCATGTTTTTATTTAAAGTGTTAATTTATATTAATAATAATAATAAAAGTTAAGAAAGAAAATTACATACAAGATGTGAAATATGAAATGAAATGAAATGAAAAACAATATTCACTGAATATTACAGATACTTGTCATTAGTCTCTAAATTTTTAATTTATAATATTACCTGAAATAGCATGCATCTGTTTATTAGTTGTATTATGATTACTATTAAATAACAAACTTGACTGAATATTATAATTATAATGTATTACTATTAAAGGTTTTCTTTTATGTACTACTTAATAGAATTATCATGAATCATTTATTTATGCATTAAGTACTTTGATAAAAATTGATATGATGAAATGACAAAAGCTTCACAAAATATTACCAATGAAATATTTTAAGCTTATTTATATTTAACTTTAGATATATTAAATATTTAATGAAAGCGTGATAAATCATTGGTTTTATTATATACAGTTCAGATAGGATATATTAGCTAGCGCCCACATGGTTTATTATAAGATGAAAGTGTAGATTTCATAGATAACTTTTTGTGTTTTTGTGTGTTCTTGCAGCTTTGAGAGTATGCAGAGACTATGCGATAAGTACAACCGAGCCATTGACAGCATTCACCAACTGGTACATCAAGTGTTTCTATTTTGTGGAAAATTTATGTTATTAAATTTTTTCTCAGATGTGTAAAACTCAAAATATGATTTTGTGTTGCAGTGGAAAGGGACCACCCAGCCCATGAAACTCAACAAGCGGCCTTCCAACGGCCTGCTGCGTCACATCCTGCAGCAGGTCTACAACCACTCCGTCACCGACCCAGAGAAACTCAACAACTACGAGCCGTTCTCTCCAGAGGTGTATGGAGAGACCTCTTTCGACCTGGTGGCTCAGATCATTGATGAGATGGAGATGATGGAAGACGACACCTTCGTGGATCTGGGCAGTGGTTAGTAACTTCTTCTGTTATTCTACGGTGTCCCTGAAGTGCAAATGAAATGCACAAATCAGAAAGCTCGATGGAAATTAAGAAAATTGAAAAGCACTGCAAATTCGCTACCACAATTGGTTTAAACAAATCTTGATTAGCAGTTTTTAAGACGAAATTTATGTCCTAAATTTTTGCACATTGAAAACTAAATATGACCTCTCGCTGTATCACTCCTCCTCTCGCTGGACCCAGTATTTCCTTTCTTTTTACTTTTTAAGAAGCGAGAGCTGCTTGAAGACTCCATTAATACCGTTTTGTGAATTTTTTAGCAAAATATTAATAAACATCGGGCTCAGTTTGGAAGGTTTCTGTGCGTGGCAAATTTTTAGGATCACGAATACGAAAATTCTGGACTCTGTGTGCAGTGACCTTTTAATAAAGTAAGTTCAATAAAAACAATATAACTGCTAATTGGAAAACGCACGATTGGTTATTAATAATCAGTATTGATTAGCAATTTAAGATTGATTGAAAGTTCATCAGAAATGCACAGCTATTTGGAAAACTTAAGAGAATTCATGACCATAATTGATAAACCAAGCTTTACTAGCAGTTTTAAGAGTGAATTTCCACAGCAATTTGGAAAACACAAAAGCAAACTGAAAGATGTGAAAACAAGTTGATATAAAGTAGCGGTTTTATTTTGAAAGTCCAATAAATATGCAACCACGAATCAGAAAACGCAATAGCGAATTCTGAGCTATGACTATCAAATGCTTGGTCTTTTTAAACCAATTAGAGCATCCACTGATCTCGCCGGCGGTGGTGTGAACTAGAGGATGGATACCCGACAGTACCCAACGGGCCGGGCCGGGTTCGGACAGATATTTAGAAAGGATGCTCAGGTTCGGGTCGGGCTCGGTCACATCAGTGTGATAAGGCATTGACCATTTAAAATTTAAAACTGCTTGTGCGCCTGTGTTATAACGGCGCTTTTTCCCCCATGTGCGCTGATCTGTTGAAATTTCCGACCGCCTTCCTACAGTTCCTTAATAAAAGCGGGCTTTCCACACAAAAAAGTGCATACGTCATTAGTATGAGAAAAAAAAATTATATAACTGTGTCAGGCTGGGATCGGGCTCGGACATAAATATCTGAATGACTGTCGGGCTCGGGTCGGGTTCGGTTACTGCTCTGTCGGACGTGGGTCCGGCTCGGACAGAAAAATGCGGCCCGATCCGCACTCTAGTGTGAACACACGGTTACTCTATTGGAGACCAAGGGCGAATGGAAAGTGTTATTATTGTAATATTACACACCTTGTTCTGCAATGTTTCCACTCCAGTGAATTCGACATTATTCGACAGCATTGCATTTAAACCTCCACCAAGGCTATATCTCATCACGTCACTGGTTAACCTCTGTACGTGTTCACGTGTATTGAAAGAGGCGGGGCTTTGGAGAGTAATTTGCAGGGAGGGTGAGATCTTGTGTGTTCTAAGCTAGCTTGCTATTTCTAGCCTCTCCAAAATCGCCTGTGCTGCCTTTAAGATAATAAAAGTAAGAGAGCGCATCAACTGGGAATTAGAAAACACTCAATTCACCACCATGTAAATTTTAAGATTTTATGTGACGTACAGTGTTGCTTTGGCTTGATTTGCAGGAGTTGGTCAAGTTGTCCTGCAAGTCGCTGCAGCCACCAACTGTAAACACTACTATGGCGTGGAGAAGGCAGACATTCCAGCAACCTATGCAGAGGTACTAGCAGGAAGCCACCATTAAACGCTCCATATACTCCCTCAGAGTGTATATTTTGCACTGTTACTGATGTCTGGATGTGTTTACAGTCAATGGACAAGGAGTTTAAGAGATGGATGAAGTGGTATGGCAAAAAACATGGCGAGTACACGGTAAGTGTTTATTATAATGTCATTAATGAAAGGGATGAAGTCTGTACGTACTGATGTTGTTTGTTCTTGTGCGGCAGCTGGAAAGGGGAGATTTCCTTTCAGAAGAATGGAGGGATCGAATAGCCAACACAAGGTATGATCACATACAGACTAGTTGGATGCTTATAACCAGTTAGCATTTTCAGATTTGTGCTTTCAAATGTTTGCGTGTTGCTTTTATGTCTTGTATAAGTCTATAGTCTGATGTGCTCTTTTACAGTGTTATTTTTGTGAATAACTTTGCCTTTGGTCCTGAGGTGGACCACCAGCTGAAGGAACGATTCGCCAACATGAAGGAAGGTACGTGATTTAAACAAAAAATAAAAAGACTAACAAGTAGGGCCGCACAGCTGATTTAGCCAAATTGAAAGAGAGATGACGCAATTCTATATGTGTAAAATGTTTTTTTTAAAAACGTTTGACCATTTTGTGCAGCCCTTAACGTTAAGGAAATTGCAGTTGGCTGCTAACATTTGGAAAAAAAAGAAGGGGGTCTGTGTAGCTCATAGGCACCTGTGTCAACATGTCATTCTTGACCTTTGACCCCAGTCAGGCTTGTTTTTAGGTTCACATAGATCTGCAGCTGTTGAGGAGATGATATGCATTTAGGTTTTCGCCTCTCTATGCTACTCGGGAGTGTTGTGACTCAATTTCTTTTCTTGTAGGTGGAAAAATTGTATCCTCAAAACCTTTTGCACCTCTTAACTTCAGAATAAACAGTCGAAACTTGAGTGGTAAGCATAAAACTTCGTACTGGTTTCTTTTACCAAAGATGGTACTATACAATAACTATCATTAACTATATTACTGTGTTAAATATTACTTTAGTTCTATGGGAAAAGCATTAAAGGGTTACTCCACCCCAAAATAAATAAATGTTGTAATTAATCACTTCTATATCATTCCAAACCTATGTTTATACAGTCTTCGATATTTTAGATTAAAACAAGACGGCTTGTGACTTCATTGTGATTGATATAGCTGATATTCTCCAAAATGGTGCTATGACGAGCTGCTTTTCATTTGCGTACAAAAAATATCCGTCACTTCATAAAATTCAATGTCTTTCATACTTTTCTGGACCTTCACAGTATCATTTACTGGCAGTCACAAGCCTCCTGGTTTTCATCCAAAATATCTTAAATTGTGTTACGAAGAAGAATAAAGCTTTTAGGGGTTTGGAGCAACATGGGAGTAAATGATTAATGACAAAACATTAATTTTGGGGTGGAGTAACCCTTTTAAGATGCGGTCACAGTTAACGTTGTTAACTGATAGCGTCATTCTGATCAATCTCCCCGATCGTGAGTGTGGAAAAGTTGATTTTACATCTTAATGTAATTGTGGGCGGTTTTGGCGACACATGTTTTACACTCTCAGTAGTAATGTATGAAGCACCGCTCACACAGAAGTCAAACCAAGCAGCTTTCTGTTAGCAAACGTGGCAAATTCGTGTTTAAGAAAAAAAAATATATAAAAATCCAATGCGACATCTGCTCAGGGAGGACTTTCACCTTTACGTGAAATTCCCAATTGTACAGATTTATAGGGAAGAGTATTAGGGCCAAGCGATAAAAAACACAATTTTGAGATTAAAGTAGCTAAATAAAGAACTTGTTATTTTTAGAGGGGGATAAAAGTCCAAATAAAATGTAGAGAATAAGCTGGTTAAACTACGAGAAATAACAGGTTAAGTTTTGAGAATAAATTGGTTAAATTTTGAGAAGTCAAAATAAAGTGTATATAATAATTTTGGTAAATTATGAGGAAAAAATCCTTACATCGAGAAAGAAACACGAAAAATGTTGAATATTTTCTGCACTTTTAATACTCTAAATATAATGATTTATTTCTCCAAATTAGACAAGTTTATAAAAAAAAACTACTTTTTTCTCGCAATTTAACTTTTTTTAATAACTTTAATCTCACAATTTAAAGTTTATTCTCAACATTTTATTGTGACACTTTTTTCTCGTAGTTTAACCACTTTAATCTTAAAAAAAGAATATATATATATATATTACTGCTTGGCCCTTAATTCTCTTGCATAAAATTATACTAATTTTGCAGAGCAACATAATTATGCCACACCTTTACAATATTTAATGGTTTGTTTTGCTTTTCTTTTTTAAGATATTGGCACAATAATGAAAGTAGTTGAGCTGTCCCCTCTGAGGGGATCTGTTTCGTGGACGGGGAAGCCAGTGTCGTACTATCTGCACACGATAGACCGCACCGTAGTAAGTGTCCTTTCAATTGTGTCACATGGCTTTCGTTGTTCCTCTTGATGTACAATGGGTCTCTTATTTGCATTAGCCATTATTATGCAAATGACGTTGAGTGTGGCTTTCTCGGGTCACGCAGTCATCCAAAAGTACATTCCTTTGAGCATCACATACTGATATCTAATCGGATGCCCTTTTTTTCTTTTTTTTGCAGCTTGAAAACTATTTTTCTAGTCTCAAAAATCCTAAACTCAGGGTAAGACTTGTTTGGTTCTAATGTTGTTTATGGGTTTTTTGGACAAAATATCACAACACATGCGGCTTGTTTTTGGTTGCAGGAGGAGCAGGAGGCAGCCAGAAGGCGCCAGCAGAAGGACAGTAAAGAGAATAAGAGCAACACCACCACCCCGACCAAGCCCAAGGAGCACAAGGTAGACCTAAAGGAGTTGCTCGTTTATTGATTTTAATTCATTTTATGTATTTGTTCTGTATATTTATACATTATATATTTCAGTTTAATAATATTGTATTGCAACATTAAATTTGGTTTTCAAATCATATATTATCTTTTATTCATTTTTGTTCAAGGATCCACAATTTAGGCAAATAGAAATAACTATTTATTTTAATTTAATGTTTTTTTTTTTTTCCTAAATGGATCTTTATATACATGCAATACATGCATTTTGAAAACATCCATCTATTTATGAATGTATTTGTAAATGTATTTATAATATGTAAATGTACATAATTTTGCGTGTTATTAAAAACATAATTATTTCACTAGAAATTATTAATATTATTTTAAATTAAAGATTATTTTCTTTAATCATTTATTTTAATTACACACACACACATATATATATATATATATATATATATATTTCAAATTGTATTTAGTAATTTAGTTTAATAAATTTTTCAAATATATCTATTTATACCTTTTATGAATTTAGTTTAAATTTGTTTGACATTTATTTTCAGTTATTTTTATATTTATTTTAAATTAATACTTGTTTTACTTTTCAATAAATTACATTTCTGAAAAAAAAATTATTTATACATTTGTTTTAAATTTCCATATTAATGTTTATTTAAAATTATTATGAATATTTTTAATTTTTTCTACTTAAAAGTGATTCATGTAGGTCTACAGTGTGCTCTTTATGTATTCGTCTGTCTGTTTTATGTTTACTTCTAAAATGTATTTATATAAATGACATGTACTTGTATTAATTATTAATGTCTTAACCCTGTATACAGCATGACTCTGGTGGTGAGGATGAGCGCTCAAACTCGCTCGTCCCAGTGAAACCGTCACCCAAACCCCGCCGGGCCAAACTGCTGCCCAGGGGCCGTAAGCTTGGTAACAGGAAGCGTGGACGGCCTAAGAAAGCTGCTGCTGCTGCCGCTGCCGCCACCGCAGCCGAGCGCAAGAACAAGAAGAGCCAGAGCGCCCTCGATCTGCTGCACGCCAAGACCCTCTCAGCGGCCCCCCCTCAGGGTGAGACACTAAACTAAATCTGATGGCTGTTTATCAGCATCAGTACCTTTGACATTGACTTTTGTGGCTCTGTTCGATCCGCAGATGCATACAGGTCACCTCAGAGTCCGTTCTATCAGCTACCTCCCAAAGTGCAGCATTATACATCGAGCCAGCTTCTCATGGGCCCCACTCCTCCAGGCCTGCAGGCTCTGCTCGGTAAGTTCTGCTCTGCTTTCATATTTAACATGAGGAGATCCATTTCAGTCCCACAGACGCGCTCATGTATCTGCTCTAGTTACATAGTCAATCACCCAGTTAACGTACACCCTCTTGCTCTTGCTCTAGATAACGTGAAGGTTCAGTACCTGCAGTTCATGGCCTACATGAAGACACCACAGTACAGGACCAACCTGCAGCAAGCCCTCGAGCAGGAAAAGGTGAATCTATATATTACTAATGATTAACATTTGTGTGTGTATATAATATATGTATGTATACACGTGCGTACGTGTGTGTGTGTATGCATGTGTATATGTGTGTATATATATATATATATATATATATATATATATCATTTATTGTGTGTGTATAATATACAAATTTGTGAGCTTAAAAATATATGGATTTAATGGTTTTGCATATTTTGCAATATTGTTTTTAATTATAATAGTATTAATAATAATTATTAATTAGTGGGAAAACATTTTTATATAGTATATTTATATATTGTTTTTATAAAATGTGTATTTTATATTTGTGTATTTTTTAAAATCCCATGAATTTTATTTCAGATATTTAAAAAATATTTGTTTAAATAACAGTACTACAAGTAATAGAAATAAAATACATTAACACAAAATGTTTATATATTTAAATCGAATTAATTATTTTTGCTATTTATATTAATGTAATTATATTAAAATAATGATATTTTATTTTGCTTTATAATCCCTAATAAAAAAGAACAACTGAAAATAAAACATTTAAGTAATTTTATGATTTTTATTTTTTGAATTTTCTAAATATAAATGTCAAATATATTAGAATTCATAAATTAATTAGCTGTATTTTTCTCACCAGTTTAATGAATTTGTGTGAGTTTGGAAAATATACGAAGAGTTAGTTTGCAAAAAGTTAAATTTTTATAAATGTTCGGAAATCCTGTTTTCATTGAGAATTCCTCCATTAAACTGCAGAGGATTATTTTGATTAGATTAGAAAAAATTAGAAAATTAAAAAAAAATACAGCTAACTAACACAATAGAAACATAATCATTTTGAAACTTGAACAAATCGGAGTTATCTGGTGTGTTTGTTTTTCTTTCTTTTCTTTCTTTTTTTTTTTTTTTTAAATAAACCCTTCATATAGACTAAAGTTTTTGTCATAACACTATTGTTTAAGTTTTCTCTCTCCCTGTCCTGTCACAGCTGAGACACACAGAACTGTCCGGTCAAGCCCAGCAGCTGCTCAACACTTGTCAAGCTCATAAGGATAGGATCAGAGAACTTTTCCAATCCAAACTGGAGGAGGTAAGACTTGTTTCACAACCAGTGAGCTGCCTTCCTAGTCAAGACGTTCAGGTCTGTGATATGTCTGCATCTGTGCTGAATGTGACCCCTCTGCCGCCCCTCTCACAGCTGGGCGTGAAGGCGGTGACCGTGGAGGACCTGGTACAAGCTCAGAAGGAGATCACGGCGCACAACATGCAGCTGAGGGAGCAGACCAAACAGCTGGAGAAGGACATGATGGAGCTCCGCGATCAGAGCCTGGTGCTGGTGAGCCTCATAGGGGCAGATGGATATTTGTGATTCAGAAATGACCGTTTGTGGCCAGAGTGGGACTGTATGTTTGTGTGTTTGTCAGCTGAAGGCTCGCTGTGAGGAGCTCAAGCTGGACTGGGGATCTCTGTGTCTGGAGACCCTGCTGAAAGAGAAAGCGGCGCTGAGAAGACAAATCTCGGAGAAACAGCGCCACTGTCTGGAGCTCCAGGTACTCACATACACACATCTCAGTCGGCTCCGAGCTAATAGGACATTGTGTGTGTGTATATACCATTAGTACATTTGATGCCATGGCACGCTGATACTGGTGCATGAGCAGGTTCAAACCTGGCATGCAACATTATACAACCTCATCTTCTCTGTCTGATGTTTAGTCATTTCCCGTCTCCCCAAAAAATATTACAATAGAAATACATAACTATTTACATGTAAATATTTGGAAAAATATATACTGTATATGTATTTATATATACAAAAAAAGTGGAAAGCACATTAAGTGAAGTTTCTACTTTTTAGAATAAGAATAAAATGTTGAAATATTGTTCAGTGTAACGCAGTATTTATGTAAAAATTAATGAAAACATGCTTATGAATTGTACATATTAAAATATACAAAGGAATAAGGGAGCGTTAATAAAAAGTTTTACTGTGTTTTAAATTAGTAAACAAGTCTTACTGGCAAATGGGCAAAACCTAAGATGGTAGCAAACCTTAAAAATATAAAATTATAGCCAATTACTATTTAAGATTAAATTAATTCTGTTGTAATTATGACAGAGCTGTTACATTGAATGACATTTTAGTGGATGTTTTCTGTAAATCAGGGAAAATGTATCATTTATTTTTTGCTCAGAAAACCAAAAAAACATTGCAATTAAATGGAAAACTTTTTTTTTTGAGGAAAACCAACAATTTAAAGCAATATTACACTTATTGTATTCATGATTAAACCCTTTTTTGTCTAGCTTTTGTCTTTCTTGCCATAGCCTTGTTTCTAAATGTTCTGACAAAAGCTTGTTTATGGAAAACTGAACTCGCTCCTACACGGATATTTTTTTTACCATGGGCTGGCTGTGTCTGTGTTTACATCAACGACTCCCCCTGGTGTTTCTTTGCAGATCAGCATCGTTGAGCTAGAGAAGAGCCAGAGGCAGCAAGAGCTCCTGCAGCTCAAGTCTTACAACCCGTGTGAGGAGACTCCCTACCACAAGGCCCTTCCCGTTCCAGAGCCCCGGCCCACACTGGATTCCGACACCCCCAAACTCACCCCACACTCCTCCGTGGGACTCAATGGCCTCAGCCCCGAATTATCCCTCAACGGCACAGCCTCGCCGGGTTATGAGAGGGGCGGTGGCAGCGGAATAGGCAAAAATGAGCTCCTCACCCGCTACCTGCCTATTTCCCCTGACCACGAAATTGTGCCGCCCACCCCAGACTCAAGAACCAGGCAGCTAGGGCAACCCCTGCCCGACTACACCCGCTTTTCCCCAGCTAAGATTGCCCTCCGCAGGCACCTCAACCAAGATTCGGCTGCAAATCAGTTTAGAGCCCTCAGCAACATCCACCGGTGAGTAAAATGAACGTTTTTAGTTGACCTAAGTGCTTGATTGGTCACTGATCACTCGCGGCTCTTTTCAGGGGTGACACTGGTGCTATTTCATCTCCAACTCTGGGATTAAAACATTCTTGCTCCTCACCCAGTTCAGCTGATATTCAAGCGTCCGCTACATCCAAGAGCACAGATAAGGAAAAGAGCCCGGCTGCCCCCGGCGACACCATAACCAGTCTACCAATCAGCATCCCCCTCAGCACTGTGCATCCCAGCAAACTTCCTGTCAGCATCCCACTGGCCAGCGTGGTGCTGCCGAACCGCGTAGAAAGATTGGTATGGATCGTGTGGGGGGCGGAAGTCATGATATACAGTATTGTGGGTGTTTTCTGCAAACATTTTAGCAAGTATTCAAGATGTGCTTTTCTTTTGGCAGAGGAACACTCCTAGTCCAGTTTCAACTCCTGCAGGACAGAGCAACGGCAAGCCGCCTCTCACGCCTACCTCAGGTACAGTCCTGCTGCCTACTTTGTCATAAACAGAATTTTTTACTGATCTCACATTGGGTTATTTAAGGGTGTTTTAATTAAGAAAAAAATCTAATAATCCTGTTACACTATTGACAGCAACAGATTTTGATGCTAACAGAATTGTCGGACACCAAATGTAATTATAATTATAGCATAGAATGAGTCACATATATATCCAATCTAATCTAGCATCATCCATCCATATACTTTACATACTAAATTCAGAATCCATTTCCTCTTAGGGTATTCCTCCAGCTCAGGGTTGGTGAATGGCTCTCACTCAGCCATGCTGACCGAGGACCAAGACTGTGACGCTGCATCCCCTCCCCCTCACAGCACCCCCATCATGGGCCTCCAGCCTCGCGGCTCTGGCCTCAGTCCTGCTCTGGGCACCGGAGGCGTGCTACAATATGCCGATGGCCCACCGAGGCTTCCACTTGAGGACGGCCATGACCGGCAAGGCCCCGAATCTGATACGGAGCCCTTAGACAGCGAGGCTCGTCGCCGTATCTTTTTCTCCTCGTCGTCATCTTCCTCCTCATCTTCGTCCTCCACAGGAGGCTCAAGGCTCCACCACGGGTCGGTAAAGCAGGGTCACCATCATCACAGCAAGCACCATCACCACCACCACCACCACCATCATCATCATCACTCTCCCAGCTCCCACAGCCAAGAGGGGCGGAAACGAGGGCGGCGGAAGCGCAGCTCCTCTGGGGCCATTCCCATTAGTGTATCCCCCAAAAGAAGGGCATTTCCAGGACTTGGCTGCTCAAGCCATTCTTCTGGATCACCGCTTAATATCAATTCAATGGTTAGTGAACCAAAAATAGTGTCTGTTGGTATTGCTCAACCTTACACCAGAAATCGGACCCAAAATGTTTGTTCTTTTTCCAGGTGAACAACATAAACCAGCCTTTGGAGATCTCCGCCATCTCTTCTCCAGAGCAGTCAGGACGAAGCCCATGTGGGACAGATCTAGACCAGCCTCCTGTGCTCAAAAGAGAGCGTCCCCTGGATCTCAACAACACGGGTCGTTATTCTTCCACCCCTAGCTCAGATGAAGAGGCCGCCAATTTTGCCCCGGACACCTCTAGTTCAAGCCGGTAACTGCTCTTTTCTTTCAAATGCAGTTCATTAGTGTATAAACCTTGCAGCTCATCGAAAAGATGTTTGATAAACAACTGTTTTCTCTTAGAATTGAGCGGAAAATCGCCACCATTTCTTTAGATCGAGACGGACCCATCAGAGATGTCGAAAGGGGTAAGTTCGGTGCATTTTGGCTAACAGATACGTTACGTTCTGGCTAATTCTCATGCAATGTGCTGTTTTACAGGCTCGCACGGACGTAAATCAGGTGCCAGTAGCGTGAGCAGTGAGGTATCATCTTCCTCCGGGGCCAGCAAGTGGAAATCCACCTTCTCCCCAATCTCTGACCCCAAGCCAACTCCTTCGGATCTCCGCCAGGGTGGCTCGCCATTCGGCGTGGGGGCTTCCCGAGGCGGTACAGACTCCGACTCGGACCAGAAACCGCAGAGGAGAGGGGAGCGTGAGCGTGAGCCTTACGGGAACTCGAACCTCTTCCTCAGTCAGGATGGCGGCGGTCGCTCAGTCGTCAGCTCGTCTGAGCGGCCGCTGCAGAAACAGAAATCGCGTGAGTGGGACCTGAAATCTGTAAGCGGTTTGGCCAGCCAGAACCTCTTTATATCTGCTGCGGCCAGTGGAGGCATCTTGAGTGGGAAAGTGGGCGGGGCCGCCACGGTTTCCTCTGCCTCCTCGGTGGGACAGTACTTCCCCCTCACTGGGGCTTCGGTCCTCCAGTCCTGGACGCCAGGACCCGCCACCGGTGGAGCCCCACGGTTGGTCAACGGACATTCGGCGCTCAGCAGTTTCTCCAGTGCCGGGCTGGCAGGGGGCGCTGCAGGAGGTGAGAAATCTTTTGTCTCTTTCTGTTTTTCCAGTTAAGTTTGAGCTCATGGTCAGAACAGTCGCTTGGGTGTAGAGAAAAGGTAAGTTAAGGCCCAGCGCTGCCACCTTTCCTGGCTCTCCCACACTGCTTGCTGTGCTGACTGTGCAAAGGCTACAGCTACACACCTAGAGGAAATGACAACAGGTTAATAAGGGGAATTTCACGGAAACATGTCCGACATGCATTTCATCGCAAAGTCAAAAGGAAAAAAAGTTGTTGTTTTTTTACCCCCTCACACACGTTTTTTGTTGACATTTTGTTTTGGTTTTGCTGTGAAATATAACATTCTTGACATGCTGCGTGGGATTCACCAAATGAAACATTTACTATTTGAATGGAAAGCTTACAAAGCTCAGGCCATTTAAATCGTTTTCACTGGCCTTGATGGTGTAAACTGCTCATTTAAAGGCCTGTGGAAATATGTTAGAGCTGTTAAGCGCTCTTTAGTTTATGAGATTGGCGAGAAACTCCTTGACTTTTATGGCTGTATTTCAAGCCTTCACATTTTCTCTGGGTGTTTGTCTTAATTGCGGGTCTTGTTTTTGGGTGTTGAGGCATTTCACTGTGTACCAGCACCTCGCAGTCCATGAAGATGAAATGAGTTAACTACAGCCCAAAATCAAATGCTATTTATGTTTAACTATTATAATCAACACTTAAATTGAAAAAAAACATGTAAAAACAAGTAAATAGTTTTTACATTATGTAGTTTCTGTTGTTGAAATATAAATAAAAAATATATATATTTTTATAAATATTAACTATATAGCATACATTAATTCAGATTTCACTAACAGGTGAATATAATAATAATAATAATAAATAGCTTTTTATTTTGCAAAATACCTTCAATGTTTTTTTTGTTGTTGTTGGTTTTTTTTTTTTTTCACGTGTACTAAATCGAAAGCCCGGTCCCAAAAAAGTTTGGTACGCATACATTACACCCCTAATATAGACATATATAGATAGATAGATAGATATATGAAAATATGAGGCAAATGTAGAAATAAACCAAATGCAGCTATAATCTCTATGAAAACTTAAAGGGTTAGTTCATAGTTGTTTGTTTTTTTGAAGACTTGCGTCTTTCGTCATTTTAGAGTGTATTATGATGCATGCGTACGCCTTCCTCTAGACGTAAACAACTGAAAATTATGTTCATGAGAGTCCAAAATATTCTCCTAGCGTCGCAAAACTGAAGTTGATCCACTGATGTCACATGTACTGTTTTACCAATGTTTTTAGCACGTTTCTGGATCTGGGATCATTTCAGTTGTGTTGCTGTCTATGCAGGGTCATAGCGCTCTGATATCATCAAAAATAACTTAATTTGTGTTCAGAAGATGAACAAAAGGTGAACTAACCCTTTAAATTCTATTGCTAGATATTTTTACACGTGTACTGAAGCGAAAGCCCCATACCAAAAAATGTTCATGCATACGTTTACCATTACGCCCCTAATATAGACTGATGTGTATATAGTTGGATAGGCAAGTGTAGATATTAAACCATATGTAGCAATACTCTCTATGAAAGCTTGAATTCATTCACACACTTGATTGAATTAATCGTAAATCGTTAATTATCCTTCATTTACCATATAAAGAGGTGTGCAGCTGTAGGTTGGGTGTGAGGTGCTTCTGGTGCAGTGCCTCGTGGCTTTATCTGTGCTTGTTTGTTGGACTGGCTTGCTGCTGTGCACAATCTGGCTGAGCCCCCATCTTCTGTCTTTCTGTCTTTTGCTCCCTCTATGTGCTGTATGTCTGCAGGGATATTTCACCACATGGTGCCTTCAGTCTCCTTACAGCAGTCTGGGGCCAATCACCCGGGTCCCGGGGCCCTCAGTTCCCAGCAGAGGCATCTGGACACGAACCCCAAAGCAGGGGCCTCGTTCTTGGCCTCTGGCCCCTCGCAGCACAGCCGCACACAGACAGTTCTTCACGCTCCCTCCCCACCCGCCCTCGCCCTCCCTCCGCCCCCTCCCCTCCTGAACGCAGCCTCCGCTTCCACCCCGTCCCAACCTTCCTCCCCGCGTCCCGAGCGCCACCAGTCCTCAAGGCCACAGTCGTCCCTCCCCAGCTCCTCCACCTCCTCCCCATCTCTGGCCACCACATCTGCTTCCTCCACCTGCTCCGCCTCCTCCCGGCCTTTCACTGTGCACTATCCCCCACACCTGCCGCCTCCGCACCCTCCCGGCAGCGCAGGTTCAGGTGGAGCTGGGACGTCCTGGAGAACTCTGGGTATGCAGGCATCCTACACTGCCTCGCAGATCCCCAGCAATCGCCCCAGATAGGACACGTCCGGACGTAGGAGGGTGGGGGGGGGGTGAGGGGGCGGATTGACGTGGAAAATAGACTATTACTAGACGGACACAGGGAAGCTACTGCGCTCTACCAGCTCTAATGTTATGAGTCCCGACAAGGTATGTGGTGTTGGCATGGAAATGGGCTACATGCTTTGCTGCTTTTTTTTTTTTTTTCCTTTTGTTTGCATAGCTGCATTTCCTGCGAGTTTTTTTTGGGTTTCGGAAACCAGGTGTTAGACTATTTATGTAAGAATCACCGTTTTGTTTGAAAAATATCATTACATGTTCAGGGCTCAACAATATGACAAGTGAATCGAAGCAATTCCTGCTTTTTTCTAGCCCAAATGCTATTTTGTTTCGCGTAGTAGTAGTAATACACAACGTGTTAGTAATGTATTTTTGTAAGTGTTCGGAAAAATATATATATATTTTTTTTTTATTAAATGTTTTCCCCTCACGAAAAAAAAAAAAGGACAGCTAATTTGGATATTTTACTATGTTTCAATTAAATAGAATATTTTAGTAATTTTATAAAGTAACTAAAGTTCATAAACTTTTTTGCCGGTTTGATTTTGATGGTTTATTGCGCAAAATCTAATTTAATATGATACCATATTTGAAAAATTATACTTCATAATATTTCATCATTAATTTGCACGCATGTGTGAATTTGAATGGCTTATTTAGCTTTAATTATTCATTTTTGGTATTTTGTTTTATATAATATATTTATCAATTACAAATTAAATGAAACCATAAGGGAGGTCAATTGACTGAAGTTTTGCTAATAAAACACATGCTGCACATGTGAGTCTGTAGGATGTTTTCTACTGTAATTATAAAATAATTGATTTATAGTTAAATTACTATTTTTATAACATGAAGTATAATTTAAAACATCAGTGTTTTGCACAGTAAGCCATAGTCATCCAGGGAAAATGGTTATAAAATAGTTAAGTATTATTTTTGTTGTATGTAATATTATTGCTTGTATAAGAATAATATAAAATTCATGCAGTTTTAGCCCATTGTAAATTGTTTACAAGCAAGTCCCTCTTGCAGAATTAAAAAAATAAAAATGAAAAAAAATTAAGCATCGCAGTCCAAATAAGTTTGTCAGGCATATAAATTGTTGAGCCCTGATGTTGATGAAATATCTGTCCACATTTTGTGTAATTCCTGGATTTTACCCCCGACTGGTTACAGGTAACTGAAGAAATCTACCTCAACCCAACATAACCTATGCAATGGACAGGCGTGGACCAATGGGCTCAACTCGCTCACCGGTGCTCAAACATTTGCTAAAAGATGCCACTGTAAAACTGGCATGGGTATCAGAACTTATCACAGGTGCAGCTTAACACACACACACACACACACACACACACAGCCCCTAAATCACATTCACATTGACATATAGTATGCAGCTTCCTTGTTTTTCAGAGTGTTTTAAGGTGACACCATGTTAGGCTGATGCTAACAGCCACTTATCAATAATTGTGAGTTTAACATGGCCTTACTGATGGATGGTTTGCTAAATTTGCAGCCATCTTTCGGTGGATTCACAATCGATGGCACAGGAAGTTGCTTTAAATGGCAGGAATATATTTAAGTCGGCTCTCAATAGGTCGTACACACCCAAAAAAAGAGACTTGTGTGAATCTCCGTAACCTTGCTGCTGCTATCAGTGGGAAGAAATGTGGCTTTTTTGTGATTGACAACTCCTATTGACATGTGCTCCATGAAGCCCCTGGAGCCTGATAAGTGGACGTCACCCTTACAGCCCGAGCTTGTGCTGTGAACTCACTATTTTTGTGAAACTGATCTTAGCAAATCTGGATAATCGCGTAGTAACTTCTCATTATATGAATTATTTGCCTTGTAAGCTGAAATATGTAGGAAACCACAAGCTCCAGCTGGGTAAGGATGAATCTCCAAGTGATATTTTACCTCAAAAAGACCACAATTTGAAATAAACATTTATTGTTGGATTTGTTTTGGTAATTGAGTTCATTTTCCCATTTCCCAATATATATATATATATATATATATATATATATATATATAATATTTCAATTCTATATAATTTAGGTAAATTGCAGTACTATTTTGCACTGCAGTACTAAACATGCTTATTATTTGTGAAAATGTTTAGCATCTATATTAACATGAATATTTCCTTGGCATTATAGTATTGGGAGGTGAAATGAAAATCAAGTCACTACAAAAAAGCTTTTTTTTATTAGTAGTATTTTATTTTTATTTTTATTATTACGTTATTTTTGGGGTGAAATATGAGCAGCCATGTTCTTGATGGGCTTCATGAGGTGCACCGATAATTAATTTCATTTTATTTTTACACTGGATGATTAACCTGTGGAGCTGTTAATGACAAACGTATTAAAACAGCATGTCATTTTTTAAATTGTAAGCTTTTATGAATCAAAGGGAAAATGGTCCTTTTAACTGCTTGTAAAATAAATTATAATGTAAAAAACCCCGAAACCAACACAAATGCACCTTCTAGGAATATACGATAAAAACCCAATCTGCAGGGAGTGAAGCAGTTAGAGCCACAGAATGAGCGACAAGGATCTATTTAATCAGGTTAGTTACTTTAACTACCAGATCTTATTGAATCACTACGTTTACCGTTTGCTTTGGTTTAGGGCCCTGCTTTAATACTCAAGCTTCCATGTTCCTAACAGTTACTGCTGAACTTTTTAATGCAATGCACATATTTTGTTCAATCGGATCGCGGTGTCTTACACGGTACAGGCTTATTCAGGTGAATCTGGTGCTGAACCATATTCCTCGCAGATTTCATGGGTGTTTTCCTTCGGATGACCAAAATCCGATGTTGTCGTGGTGCTCTTCGCGAACCTGGAAAACCAGCACACGCTTGTACATACAAACACACTGATTTAAAAGATGTACACACACTGGGAAAGTTCAAGATCACAAAACGACACACAAAAAAAACAACTACTGGGCAACTTTCAACTCATCCTTTTCTCTTTTATTCCTTTGTGTATGTAATTTTTTATTTTTTTTTTTTCTGTACTGTGAATGGTCTCTCTCGGACTGTATAATTGTGTATATAATTTGGGTTATTTATCATTTTTAATTTTCTGTCTTTTTTTTTTTGGAATTTCTTTTATTTTGTGATTGCTCTTGTTTTGTTTTGGAGCAGAGCACAACATGTGCAAATGTGTATGTACTTGACTCGCAGTCTAAAAAAAAATGGTGCTACAATCTGTACAACTTTAGACTGTGCTTATTTATATTAAGATCATAGACAACAACAACAAAAAAAGAAATGAATAAAGATTTTTGGTGCTTCTTTTACACAGGGATGTTTTCGAGCCTTGCGGCATTTATTTTTTCAATATTTATAATGTATTATTTGGCGCCCAGCATGAAGCAGCCCCTGCCTGTTTGGATCAGTGCCGTTTTTATATAGAAGAAACACCTTTTGGTCTTAAAGAAGCATGAAAGTACATTGCAGAACTTTATAGGATGATACAACTTTTTCTTTGAAGTATTAACTTCAATGGTGCTCCGAAATCGGCCTGTGTGACAGGTAGTGAATGCTTTGAATTACACACGGCACACTGTCGAAACTGGTGCCATGTGGCGTTTCGCATTATTTTTGATTTCTCGTAAGGAGAACGTGTGCTAAGCCTGTTTGCCTACTATTTTGGGCCCGTACGGCTCGGTGCTGTTTCTTAAAATCCTCGCAGACAGCTTCATCTTACACAAACTGGTGCTGCTGTTCACACAGATGTCGAAAATAATTACCAGTGCGCCCGTACTAAAACCTACAATCCACTATCAAAGCCTGTCCTAGAGTGCGTTGTGTAACCTAGAGTTTGAGCCTATTGCGTATCGTGATGTAAAGTTGTTCTGATGTGACCGGTCGTAGATTTGGCTAGTGTTTTTGTCAGTCTGCTAGTACCTAGTGGTTGACCGATATGGGTTTTCCGATGACTCTTATCATATCTAGAGAATAGGCTAATATAATGTTATATTCTGCGTAACACAAAAGAGAATATTTTGAAAAATGCGGGAAAACCGTTTTCGTTCATACAGTGAAAGTCAATTTTGGACCCCGTTGACTTTGTTAGGAGATTTCCACTTGCCTGATATATCGGTCTATCACTTCCTGGTACGGCGTTTAAAAATGAGTCATTGGCGTACAACATCGCCAACTTGAAGACAAAGCAGGAGTGGACATCCTCATTGTTTTGCGTCCTTATTTCCTTTGATTGTGTTTTTGTTGCTTAAGTATGTGCTCAAGGAAGAATCAACCTCACCTAAGCTTTAGTCAGAATGCTGTGTAATAGACTATGGTGTATAATAATAATAATTATTATTAAAAAAAAAACTATAAAAAAAACTGTGTAAATGGTCTTTCTGTCCAATTAACATGAGGACATTTATGATGAAATAATAAGACATGAGTACATTGTTACCAGCACTGAGGGTTTTGTTTTGTTTTGGTTTTTTTAAATAGTAATTAATAATCATTGTTAATGTTACCTGTTTTAATGGCCAATTTGTGTTTTGATATCTTTGCAACTGTTTATCAATGATGGTTTTATGATTTGGTAATCCTGACCATTTGGATACTCTATAAAAAAAAAAGGTGCTGTCCTACACTTTAAACAGGGAAAATGCAGCTATAAAAAAAATCAAGCACCTCTTGCATTACAAGGAGTAAATATTTAATAAAAACCAATGCTTTGCTTGTTTTACTTCGTTGTGATGTCTCATTTGAACTCTTGTCCGTTGACGCTGTTTCCTGTTGGGGTGGCGGTTCTTGAAATTGAAGTTAAGCTATTTAAAATGTAAGCAGACCATAACTCTTAATGTTGCGTTTTCTCAGGTACATGTATGAGGTTGCATTGCAGAAGGCAACTCGAATCCTTTCGCATGTTATAAATATGTGCTGAATATGTACATTTTAGATATGTCTAAATATGTAAATTCATATAGGCTTTGTCTAGTGTCTCAGGAACGTCAGTTCTGGCTTTTTGTCGATAGTTTTGCATATTGAAAAAGAATGTTGAAGAAATATTGGCTGTCTTCCTAAATGACAGATATAAATGAGATGGCTTTACTGTGCATTATTGACCTGTGATAGAAGTTTCTACTGAACGCCATATACTCTTTTATATTTATTCACTCAACTCAAAGCTTGTCTGTTGTAATTCGTCTCAAAGTTATTTGTAATCCGTGCATTCCTATTTTCAGTTAATCCCATTCTTTATAAATTTTTATGGTTCAGCAGAAATATCACAGGATAATTGTGCAACAGCAGCAGACTCTTAAGATTGGTTTTATTTGTGACACTGTTTGGTGCTTTTAACGTAAAGACTTATAACAACAGCCTAATTCAGTTTTTTGTTTTGTTAACAAAGTTAATAAAGTGTTTCTAATGAAAGATCACTTTGATACGTTTATTTATTGCCTTACTAGCATACTGTACAAAGGTTAATGTCCAGCCGGGAAAGGTAACAACACAAACATTTAGAAATAAAATAATTGCGACCCAATATAAGAATAATCAGAGGCTTTTGTGAAGGTCTCAACAGTGGCTATATATTCCCATATATATAAATCCTAACGCTTGCTGAAAGAAATGTGAAAATGATGTACAATCATTTCCTTGCATCAACATTAAAAAAGCTTTTTGTGTACTTGCCAAACAGGCTTAAAATAGACCGTTCTGAGAAGTACGTATAAGAGAGCACTTGCAATTTGGCCTTACGCAAACACTTTTAATACCTGTTTTTGTAGAAACGCATCACATTATACTAGAAATCTAGTAAGCGTTGAAGAAATAACCCCTTTTCCCTGTCAGCAGGAATCCCAGATATGGCAAACAATCTAGCATTTTGTCCTTTTGTGATTTGTTCCCGTTCTTTTGGCTAAAAGATTCCTGCTTTATCTTTTGGGACTGGTCAAACATCTAGCAAACCAGCGTTGGAAGGACCTTGAAAGTCTGGAAAACAAGTGCAGCTGTATGTCTTCCAGAGATCAGGGCTAGAAGTAATGAAAGGATTATTGTTGCCTGTTGGCAGTCAGCAGTTTACCCAAGTCGACCTTTAGCACTTCTCATTTTTGCCTTCATCATAAAAGATACTGTAGATAGGGAAGTGGTGCAGGTGTATTGAAATATAGGTTCCTCTGAGCACTACAGCTCTGATGTGTTGTAATTACACTTGCATATTTATACTAGCGATCTGTAAATATCAATCCCAGCAAGGTACTGGGTTGCTAGCAATAAGAGAATTAAAAGCTGCAGGTGTCTTAATGGTAACCCATGTTTCGCAGAAAGCCATTGAGATTCCCTTAAAGACTTTTGCAGTACAAGGTTTGCCATAGAGACACAACGGTGCACCTGTTTTTTTTTTTTTTTGGTTTAGCTCTAACTGCATCCCATGGGAATGAAATGAAGGAATTGAATACATGTTTAAAAATAACACTTTGTTGCTGTTTGCCAGCAAGGAGGATCAAGTTATTATTCACTACTACTGCTGTGTGTCTGGGGTCTACAAAGTAAACCATTGTCTGGAAGATTTCCTCCTCACTTTATCAAAGCTCAAAGGCATGTGATGTCCATTCACTATTCCTTGAAATTCACACATCCACTGCGTGCCTCAAATACCCACTGATACTCCAAGGACGAGCTTTCTTGGCAGGCAGGCTCCACTCAGGAGCAAAGGGGGGTGTATATAAAATACATCTCCACCGGTGACCCACCCTTAAACAAGTGCTGGATTTCTCTGTGATTGAATCAGAGAAGATGCTTGTCCGCGCAAGATTTTGGCTGGTGCTGTTGCTGACTGTGGGGATTGGGTCATATGGTACCAGCGTAGGACTCAAAGAGCCGGATAGCAGCCAGAAGGTCACCAAATTATCAGGTCAGTCTCTTCCATTTGTCGCAAATCTGAGGTAAATTGCATTAAAGCGATAGTTCACACCAAAATTAAAATCAAGTCATCAATTATTCATCCTAATGCTGTTCCATACCTGTAAGGCCTTTGTTCATCTTCTGAAAACAAGTTAAGCTTTCAGTTAAAATGTTGCTTTTCTGAGACCCCGTTTACACTAGTGGGTTTTCGTTTTAAAACGCATAACTTTTTCTACGGTTACGCCCATCGTTTAGACTAATCTGACGTGTTCTACCCTCGAAAACGGGCACTTTTGAAAACGCTGCAGACACTGTTTTAATTTGAAAACTCTGGTTTAACGCCAGTATTAACGAGGATTGTTTTCATTCTAAAACGCACTGGTGTAAATGGGGCCTAATTTTACATGCAAGCACAGCTATTGTCATTCCTGTATTTGGCTGAGGCCCCAAATTCACTAAATCCGCCCCTGGGAGTAGACACCCCTGCATTAAAGCATGGTTGTTGCTTTTCTCCCAATTTGTGAAACAGTCGCAGCATCAGTGTTTTCAAACTTGTCTTGAGGACATCATGTACTGTCCACAGACTCATCTGCAAGACTTGAACTGGGTGTGAACAATGAGAAAGCGTGCATCCAAAATGTGCAGTGATAATGGGGTTGAGAACCAACGCTTCAGGGGATGTGTTCTGCCTTTGAATGGTTATGTAACTGACCAACAGGATGGAATGGAGAAAACCATGAAGTTGCAGATATGGTACGCGTACCCCGCAGCGCCAGTGAACAGCCGATTGGTCCATCCGCTGAAGACGTGCCATGTGATAAAGAGCAACTAGCTCAAAGTCGCACCATGGATGACTTCCTGTCAACCCTGAACAGAGAGAGTGAACTGGAGAGTATCGAATCCCAGCGGTTTGGAATATGTTCATCTGAACCTTTAAGTCTAAAGCTAGTAAAGAGTTTGGACCAAAAACGAAGTAGCCTCAAGGTTGTTCATTGCACAAAAGGTAAATGTATTTTCTTTGACTTGTTTTTCTTGATTTCAATTTAATCCCTGGTTTAAGTTCATCCTTCTCAACTAATTAACACCATTAGTTGATATCCAGCTAAATCCTGCTTTCAGCTGGATGTTCATCCTTCTCGACTAGCTAACATCTTTGAGTTGTGGTTATTTTTTTGTAGATATTTGGGATGCTGAGAAGGAAGGAGAGATTACTTTAACCCTCACATTCCCAAGGCATCCTCAACCAATCAGCCCAGCCTCTGTGACGCTCCTGTTCAGTGTCGATCCCATTAAAGGAGATGGTTTGAGAGTGAAATTCAACAGTCATTCCATCCATCCAAATACACAGGTAAACCTCGTGATAATGACTTCATATTGTTCAGTTCTTTTTGCTTCATGGTAGAGAAAGATCATGAAATGATGGGGTGTAAATGCGATTTGCCTTTTCAGACGGTTTGCATTTCTGAGGCTACACGTGTCCTGGTCCTTACAGCAGGACAAAGTCACGCTCACGTTCACATCAAGCTGAGTGTAACAATTGAGACATGGAAAGGTGAAAACAAGACCCGTTTCCCTTCAAAAACAGATTTTTCTTAAGAAGCCATTCACAGTGTAAATTTGAACTCTTTCTGTTACATCTCAAGAGCCGAAACCGAGCGTGTCTGAGCTTCGAGACGTGTTGATGAGAAAGGTAGACGGCAGCAATGCGTCAATGAGGCCAATCTTACTTTTCCTCTCCGACCGTGATGAGCAAAAGATACCACACTTAAAAAATCACGGGTAAATGATTCACTTGCTAGAGGTTCAAACTGCTCAATTTAATCCTGCATTATGTAATTAGAAAATAACCAAGCTCTGACCCATTTAAATCTGTGCCGCCTTACGGTAAAAATAAAAATGGTCTACAAATAGAAACGTAATATTCCGTTTAGAACACTACTAATGTTTTCCTCCTCCTTCAGAAATCCACTGGATGAGGAACTCCCATCCAGAACTTATCTTTTCCTCTGCGAGCTGCAGAAGTTCTTGAGTGACGTCCTTCCTCGGAAAGAGGGACCGGCATTTCAGGAAGGTGCAAGCCCTGTCCATTTGGATTCGCTGCATTCTCTTCCACCTCTCAGCCTTGGAGTGTCATCCACAGAGTCCCTGCTGTCAGGACTGGTCAATTCCTCCATGCCGACTGTATTTGTCTTCCCTGAGAGGCAGCAAAGCCTGCAGAATCACAGAGTGGAGGTGACTCTAGATTCTCCTCTGCTGTCTGTGCTCAGAATGAGACTGGATGAAGCCGTGGCTCAAGTGAAACAGCAGGAGGTGAGGCAAAAGGTGATCGACAGACTTCAGAAGCTGAGTAAACTAAGTGGCCTTTCTCTAGAAGGAGAGGACGATGGAGCCGGTGAGCATTAAAAGTATTTTTATTCGTACTACCTGAATATAGCACCAATATTCAAAATAAAACCTAGCTCTGTATGTTCCCATTTATAGTCGCTAAAGAACATAAACAGACCCAGTACCGATCCATTTTGCTGCTCAAGGCCCTGCAGGTGGTACTCAGTACCTGGGAGGTGGAAAGAGGTCAGAGAGCAGCCAGAGCGGATGAAGATGGCCCATCAGCGCCCAGTCAGTGTCGGCTTCAGAGCTTGTCTGTATCCTTGAGCGAGTTCTTTTTTGAGCCCTCTAAATTAAACATCAACAACTGTGAGGGACAGTGTAAATTCCCCCTGACCAGAGTCATCAACCACGCCTCCATACTGAACAGACACATTCAGAGTGGCCAGCCCGTCAATCGCTCTCTCTGCTGCGTACCGGTGGAGTATGATGACGTGTGTGTGATCGAGCTGGAGGGCAATGGCACCAAAATCTCCTTCAAGGCCAATGTGGTAGCGACCAAGTGCGAATGTCGCTAACATTGCTCTTTATAAAGGCGCTTATGCATGCATATATAGCAACATATGGGTAAAACCTCATGCATCTGCATTTATTTTTGCTTGTAAACACACAAAGCTCTAGGTTTTCTCAAACTGACATATGCAAGCATGCTACATAAAATGTCATTTGAAGTGTAAACTAGATAATTAGAGGGAAATTTTACATATTCGGTGATATAAACAATTTTAGACCACTAGACCAGTTGTGTGGCATAAATAGCTATCCTGTTTACATGAATTTGCAACAGTGCTGATATATTTGGTTGTGTTAGAATAAAGTAAATATTAAAAAAAGCTTGTTTTCACTATCTATTCACTATGATTCCTTCAAAATTCTCTCTATGTTGCAGGTGGATTTAGGTTTATATGAAACATTTCAGGTGAAATTTTAAGTAAAAACACTAAGAATTAAGAGTTTAAACATTTTTTGAAGTCTTTGTGATCCTTCAGTGTTCATTCTGATATGCTGAGTTGGTGCTCAATCGTTAATAATGGTACTCGGAAAAGAGTTTTGGCTGTTCAATATTTTTGTAGAAACAATGATACATTTTATTCAGGATTCATTTATAAATATCCAGGCCAGTGAACAGTATTTAGTTGGCAAAAAATCTTTTGAAATGTTATAAAATCAGTTTCTTTGAATAATAGCAATAGTTTATTTTAAAACTTACTTTTATCTTATTTTAACAGCTTAATAGCAATGATTTCTGAAAGATTAGTGATACTGAAGATTCAGCTGTGTTTACAGAAAAAAAGTTAAACTAATACATACGTTTTAAAATGTATTAATATAAATAAGCATTTTAAATTGTAAAAGTATTTGTGAATATTACTGATTGTACTGTACTTTTTGACTGGTAGTGTACTTATTTATTCTTAATATTCGTTTTAGTAATATTCCCTCCCAGACTATTCTCTCTCCTTCAGAAATCCTTTAGCCATTTCTTTGTTACGGATCTTCCGTGGTCCAAACTTCTCTCCTTCCAGCTTTGGCCTTGCTGCTCTTTTCTTTTTAAACTCCTCCAGTTTATCCTCAGATCCCCAGTTCCAAAATGCAAAGACGTCCCACCATGAATCAGACTACAGCAAAGACAGACAATTCAGACAGTGAACTAGCTAAAAACTGTTCAGACAGATTCAAATGAGCCTTACCTCAGTTTCACCAGCCTGAAGCTCTGATCCAGGTGCTTCTTCTGTTGCTTCAAAGTATGGCTCTATTGTCTCTGTTTAACATTAAAACACCATACATACTCTTTGACTGTTTAGTTGTGGGAATTTTGATCAATTCAATGTGTCCTGGCTAAATAAATGTAGTAACTGAACCAAAACTTTTGAACAATGTATTTGATAAGCAAAATAAACCTCTTCAGGGTGATATCTCAGGCATCAATCACAAACTCAGGGTTTAAATTTCCAATGGTAATTGATTAATAATCGAACATTTACTGCAATCTCACACTGAATAATTCACCTTGTACTATCTCAACCGTTGAGCTGAACGCCACAACGACCATGGCCACTAATATACAGCGGTTCAGAGTGATGCCCTTCCATGGATTTTCCACCTTACTCAAGGATTCAACCGGAAATATGCGCCGATACTTCACTGTTGAATGGAGATAGTTGAGTATATCAGAAATGAAGTGTAATGACAAATATACAATTAATTGTTTCGAAATATGTAAGTGTTATAAATCATGGGTCAGAGATACATACTTGTTCTGGTGATCCTTTCTGGAAGTTTCTGAGGAATTGACAATTAAAACAAAGTACTTGTAAATCTCTTACACTTAAAGTTGTACATTAAAGGGCATTAACATTCATGTACTCTTATAACGTTATTTATTATATGATTTTATTTGATAGATTAGCACGAGTTGTTTTAGGTAGGCTATAGCTCCCCAAGTTCTCCAGGTGGCTAACGATGAATTGCTAACTTAAAAACTACCAAAACTTGTGACAAAAGTCCCTAAAACATGTAACTGAAAACATAAACAGTCTTTTTACAGCTGCAAACAATACAAAATTACGAGAGCTGGCAACTGAGTAAAAAGGGGTAACATATGTAAAACATAATTCTGAGTATAAACAAAAGAAACCAACCGCGTTAGTGGTAGTTAGTAGTTAAAGGAGCAGGTCTTACCAGGCAAAGCCAGAGTGGTCAGGCAAAAACTGTGTGTAAGGAGGAGTCTCAAGTTCTTCACAGCCCTGATGGACAGGAACAGCTGAGACTTTATTAAAAATACAGGCGCTTTTGATTTTACATGGCCTATTTGCAATCTTGAATGTTTGTATTAGCCTGTTTGTGTTAATATACATTCACATTAGTCGTTTTGTAGATGTTTTCCGGTTACTATTGTTATTTTTAATAATTTAAATACATTGATTATAGTGAATATAAAATTTAGTAGCCTACATATTGCACTGCTTATCATGTTAAATGCTGTAATTATTAACAAGTTCTGTAACTATGTTAGATATCAATTATAATCCATCCTTTTTCCGTGCAAACCAAACCTTATGCTTATTACGAATATCGTGACTAGTACGATCAATTTTAATTCGTTTATTTCGGCTTATTTGTTTGCTAAAGCGCGTGACGTAACGCCGAAGTCACGCCCACTCGTGTTTCAGAGTATAATTACTGCGGGCCTACAGCCATTAACACTTTCAGTCGGCGCACGGACAGAGAAGAATAGGGCCTTGACGTTGGCCGGATGGTTAAATCCAACCTCCAGACGATCCTGAATAGCCACTGTTTTGTCAGAGAAAAAGAGAGTAATATATCCAAGATGCCAGTGATCGAAATGACCCGTAATAAACCCGAGAGTGAAAGGTAATGTGAGACTTTTACGTAGGTTGCTCGCACGCGGCCTTGTTTTAGCTGTACAGCCTAGCGAGCTGTATGACGAAATACAACGTAAAGCAAATTTAATTTTATGTTGCGAAACGATGTTTAAATCGGTCTGTCTGTTAAAATTCATTTTTAATAAGGGTGTTTTAAATTAATTGTGTTAAATGGCACGTGAGAAAGCCGCTGTCTGTTCAGGTAGGCTCGTGTTGTCAATCAGTCACGGATTAGAATGATTGACAGGCCTGTTGCCAGGTAACAGGTTTTGTCGAGTTCGCTTATCGTTCTAGAAACTTCCAAATCATCAATTCAAACTGTCATTGTTGCGAATGTCTGTAAAAGTTTATTTAGAAACCTATGCAGTCTCAGTTTGGCTTTTGAGCTATAATATGAGATGACTTAATCTTTACGTAGCATCATCACGTGTTTGTATTAAGTGTATGGGATTATTTTATCGTTTAACGAATGCTTAACGGGGTTATTCAGGTGTCGCACAGCTCAACAAGTGATTGACGTTAGTGTTGGCGAGGTGGCTAACGTTAAATGCTAACGTAACTGGATAACGCGAAAACAGCTTTTCGTGTCACTGTTGAGATTACGAATACATTGAGTAAGAATTATTAACCGTCATATAAATGAGTAATTCCCCACAAAATGACTGTTAAAACCGGTATGAAGTAATGTGAAGAATTGTAATGTGCTAATGGCTAAACGTCGCCTCGCCCATCCCCCGCTTGTTTGTTTCTCTATCATGCGTCATTGCTGTAGTGTATGGAGTGCCATGATTGTGTTGGTTTTAAGCTATAGTTGACGACTTAAACAATTTTATCTGTGTTGTACAATGAAAAGAGAGTTGCGCAAAACCAGACGTTATCGAAATGTAATCCGAGAGAAATCCATTTTGGTTCTGTTTGTCTTTTTTGGCATGTTGTTTAAAGGGGAAACTCCGATTTTTTTTTTTTTTTTTTTTTTTTTTTTTTTAGATGCGTTTAGCCTTGTATGTGGGCAAGGGGGTTGTTGTTGCAGTAACACCAGTTTTTTTTTTTCTTGGTATGAAGTTGGCCACCAGATTATTAATTTGTCTTTCATGCAATGATGCGTCACAAATCCAAGTTTTAAAAATATGGGCGGATGTTTTAGCTTCCTTTTATCTTGCCTACGCTTTCATAAGACGTTTTCTGGTCTTGCAGTTTACTCATAGGGCTTGAATGGTGCATGTGTTGTTCATTCACCTGCTACAGGCTGTTGTGTAACTACCGTTCATCCCCCTCCCATGTGATCCCAGCCTCTGTAACAGGCTTACTGTGTCCCTTGTGAATGGAGAGTAAAGGTAGTCTGACTTCAGGGATTAGGCTTTTTTTTTTCCCAATCAGACAAACGAAAGTTCTTGTTGCTGTCCTCATTGCTTTGCTGAGGTGAAATGGGGGTTGCGCTGGTTTGCACCAATGCATTCATTTGTGTTCCTTTTAAAATATTTGCATATGCACAATTTGGCTCATGCTGTATTTTACTTGGTTTAAAAAAAAAAATCGTAGAAAAATTCAGTTTAAAACACAGATTTAGCTTTAAAGATTATTTTATTCCCAGCCACTATTAGGGTAATTTTAAACATTTAGAATTTTGCGTCTAATGCAATAAAACACAAACCTGTGGTTATATGTAATATTCTTAGTCATGTCTTTCTAGCCTTAGTAAAAAAAAAAAAAAGTGTACACACTGCCAAAATTATCACTTTTTTTTTTTCCTTAAATCTCAGACCCAACTAATTTGTTACAAAAAGAATTACAATCTGTGCTAATAAAAAAAAAAAAAACCATACAAATACTAAACCAGGTTATATATTCCTATCTTTCTTGTATACATTTGTGTAACAAAAGACCTTTGACCCAATTGAGCTTTGTGTAATGCTCTACCAGCTAAAATATTATTTTTATAATATATATTTTTTAAATGCGTTAATTTTTAGCCATACATTGTATGTTGCTGTAATATTGTCTGATTATTAAGATGTGTATTGTTTCATGGTTCTAGTTCCCATCGCTGCAGTAACCCGTGTCCGGGGCCTCTGTGGTGTTCCTGATGCCCCTCTCCCACCCCTGAAGATCCCAGGTGGGCGAGGGAATGATCAGCGGGATCACAGTCTTTCAGCTAAGCTATTCTATTCTGTGAGTACAAAGGACTTGGTTCACATAAAAATATAGGCTATTTGTGTAAATGACACCCTTTATTTTTTTATTTTTTTTAGCTGAGTTGTGTGAGTGTCTTTTTAATTGTATTCATCGAAGACGATGCATGTATAATGTATGCTGTCACTTATCTCACTGTGCAAGGGTCATATCTTATCTGCATATTAATCTCCTCACCTGTGGGAATTGACGTTGGACATTTCACCTCGCTTGGTTTCTCATGTTAATGATTTAAATGCTAAATGGTGCGCCTGTGCTGTAGTAATTGTCCTCGAGTGTTTATATGCATATAACTCTGTTTTTGTTTTGAAAGGATGCTCAGTTACTGGTTCTTGAGGAAGCCCCTCAGTTGAACAGCCGTGTACGTTTTTTGCTCTTTGAGCGGCGCTGCTCTGTGAGCAAGCACTTAGTCTGGAGGGGAGCACTAAAGGGGGCAAATCTTTACATCGAAATCCCCACTGGTGTCCTCCCAGAAGGGAGCAAAGATAGGTTAGTTAAATTTAACAATTATCTTTTCATTTTTGATTTCTCCCTACAGAAACCCTTATGGCTTAAACTGACCAAACTTTTTTTTTTTTTTTTTTTTTTTTTTTTTTAAACCAACAGTTTTTCACTTTTGCTGGAGTTTGCAGAGGAGAAGTTACAGGTTGATCATGTTTTCATCTGCTTCCACAAGAGCCGTGATGACAGAGGTAAGGCTTTTTCTGTGTTCTTCAACAATATTTAACCTTGGGTTACCCGGTTTCTAACTACCTTTGCACTTGCGTCTCCAGCATCGCTGCTGCGGACGTTCAGTTTCATGGGCTTTGAGATTGTGAGACCGGGTCATCCCCTCGTCCCAACCCGCCCCGACGCTTTCTTCATGGCTTACAGCATCGAAAGAGACTCCGATAGTGACGAATAAAGCTTATCAATCACATTTTGCTTCTAATTACTATGCTGTATCTCACTCAACATGGTCACCATTAAAAGAAACATAGTATGAATGTCACATTTGAATAGTTTTCTTTTTCATGTTGATTACTACACTGTAGTTCTTGTAAGGGTTGTGCTGTTTTTTTGGTTTTTTTTTTTTCAGTCGTATTTGCACTAGTGTAAACCAAATTTTTTTTTTACAGTGACCATTAGTTTAAGCCATTACCCCTGGGTTTAACTTCCAATGTAATTGGATTCCTTGCTGATTCCCCTTCACCCATTCCCACACTGATCTTTTAAGTGCATAATATTTATGGTTAAGCTCCCTCAAGCAACGTTTGTAGAATCATGGATTTCATTGCTGATGTTTTTTCTTTTTACCAGTGTCTTCAAGTTGTTTTCTTAATGTGTGCATGAATTGGAGTTTTTAGTTATGACTTCGATAGGATCTGTCTGCATGTTTGACAGTGTGCAGAATAAAAATGCTCACCTTATACCACTACCTTTGTGTTGCTACTTCTATTCATTTCAAGTGTAATGTAAATAAGACTTGGTTTTGCTGAAGTCTTTATTGCTCTTTTAACCCTGTTGAATGTGTCATAATTTTTCCAGGTATTGTTAATCAGTAAACGCCACAAGGTCGAACTCCAAAAAAAGCTAATTTAGCAAGAAGTAGGCTCTTACTGTAAATGGGAGTGATATGATCTCTGAATATAAAGCAGTTTAAATATGTGTTTTACATGTTAAATTTGTAGCAAAAAGAATGAGGGGGAAAAAATGGAAAGCGTAGTGATGCATATGTATGGTCATTGAACACAACATAAATGCAAAAGCGTTATGTTCGCATTAATTTGTTCCTTTAAATTGTGGCAAAAAATTAAAACAGTACAACAAAGCAATGATTTTTAGATCATATCAGTGATGTTACAAAGTATAGATTATCTCTGAGGCTCACCAACTCACAGTTGCTGTCGTTGATATTTACATACTTATCTGTTAAGCAGTTGTAATGAAATCATGTAGGCCCATACGTTCAATTGTGCTACGCATAGTCTCTGGGTCGGTAAGGGACAGATATTGCAGACAGAGGTAGTCCTCCCAGTCCAAGCCAGGCTGATCCTGAAAAAATCCTTTTTCGGCAAGCTTAAGGACCAAAAGAGAGCGCTTAAGTAGCAGCCAATTAGAAAGCACAGAGTTCTCAATTTGGTTCTGCTGAAAAAATCCCTGTCGAGGACCCCAAAGCAGGGCCTGGAGGACACCCACCACTTCGGCTAATAGTAGCCCAGGTTTCTCAGATGCAAGCTGGGTGACCAGCCACAGCAGGCCAGCAGTGTATGGGCTGTCTTGAGGCCCCTTCCACACAGATGAGCAATTGTCGTTAAGATGTAGGCAGTACCCTAGCAAAGTCCCTAACTGGAACTCTTGGGATTTTGCTTCTTGCAAAACCTCATTCTCATAATGACTCTTCAGGACCAAACGAGGTGTGCCCCACTTCTCCCATAAGGTTTGACAAATCATACTTTTGGTCTCTTCGTTGTCTGTGTGCTTTGATACTGTGATCATGGGTATACCTGTAGAAGCGCTTGTATTCACGCTTCCCTTTTTCATCTCGACAAGATAATAATTACAGTCAGCCTCTTTGCGCATGATACTAGGCCATACTAATGTCACATTCTGTGGTTTCAATTCCCTGTGATTGACTTTGACATGTCCCAGTTGCTGTAGTCCTAGCACCAACTGGAGAGCAAGAAGACAAAGCCTCCTCTCATAAACCTCAGGAAGTGTGGAGTGCAAAGAGTGTCCTTCCTCGACAAAGTCCTCCAGTGTTCCCAATGGAAAGTCTCTTACCACAGTCACACTAACACCTTTCTCCAGGAGATCAGCGACTGTTTCGTGTTGGCATGTGTCCCCATGTGAAGTCTCTGAAGTTGTCTGAGCATGCTGTGTGGTGGAAGTTTGAGGAAAATGGACCAACCCTTGCTCTGTGTTAGGATGTGGCATGGACATGGTGCAGTCTGATGCTGAATCCCCTCTGTGAACCTAACAAAATATTAAGGAGTCATTTTGAGTTTTCAGGATTCTTTACTAGAAAAATATTGTATTTTGACTAAAAAAAAAGGTTCGAAATCTTAGTAGTACATGTCAAACTGCTGAAGCTATTGCTTAACACCTGGCATTAAGAAGGAAGTGTGTTTTTTTTGAGGGTTTCTACTGAAAGCAAGAGCTGCCTTATAAGGGTGTGCATTCTGCTTGTGGTGCAGGGGCTCTGCCTGGGAAGCACTGATGGCCTACTTACAGATTTGGATTGAAAACCCTTGTGCGTTATCGCCCACACATACACAAACAAATACAGACTGCTACAATTACTAACTAGATTCCTTGTGCATCTAGTTTAGATTGATGGTCTCTTATGTTAGTATTCTGTTGATGTTCTTACCTTTGCTGAAAACAGTCTCCCAGGAACTTTTGGACAACGCACCAAGTAGAAACCATCCCTCTCAGTCCACTGCTGCTCACATAAAATAAAGTCATTAGGCTGAGAAGTCTTCGCCGTCTCCATTTCCTGTTCATTTAGGAAGATGCTCGATTCAGCGTTCTGCAACGTGTTCTTGAGAAACTGAAGATAACACTCTTGGATGCCCATGAAAACATGCTCATGACTCATGAAGCTTCTGAAGACACTTTCAAGGTGCTCATTTGGTGTATCAAAGGTCACCTCGCGAAAGGACAGACCCTCATGTTTCTCTTCTTGTACCTCTTCCTCTTGTAGTGTGTTGTGGAATGGTCTTATCAAATAGAGGGGATTTTCAAAGTTGCAGGCTCTTGCATGATCGTGGTATGGTGGTTTCAGAGTCTCCTCTGGGAGGGATAGGGTCCTTGTCAGACTCTTTTTGGGTATTGGAGGAGGAGTTTCCTCTGAGAAGAATCTCACCTGGTGATTTTCTGCGAGAAAAGAAATAGGTAATACATTAAGTCATAGAAGACACAACAAGTACATAATGCACGCCCACATGCATACTCAGATGTATGATACCATGAAATGTAATTCAGTGGAAACTGTCTCGGTTCCCACATTGCCATGAAACACAGACTATATGTGGTTTAGTTGTCTGTCTAGCGGGTTACTGTATTGGTTTCAGGTGTTACTTCCCTCAATAATACTTTTGTATTCAAGAAATAAACTGTTAAAGACTATAAACAGAAATGAGGAAGGCTACAAATGTGAAAAGTTACAGAAACCAGTTCTCATTTTAGTTAGATCCTTATCACTTGAACCATTTTGTATTAAAGTATACTTCTAAACACTTTGTTAGTGCTCACCATAGCGATGATGTATAGGACAGTGGACTGCATTACAGTAAGTTGGAGTAAACACTTCAGTAAATGGAGACACAGGGGTCTGTGGTTCAGGCAAGTGTAGATCTCCCATCTTCAGTTCTAGATCCTGGACGGAGCTTGAAGAAGACCTGCTGCTGAAAAATTAGAGCATTATGAAGTTACTAGACCAGACGTGCTTCACTTGTGTGACATTTCACTATATTGAGCTACGAGTAACTTTCATGGTGTGAGGTTTCCTGTAACGCAGCTCACATGTATCAAATCATAGCACTAGCATCTCTTACCTGCGCTGTTTGATGGGCAGTGCAGGTGGCGAGGTCCCTCCTGACGCTCCCAGGAGAGCGTCGTCTGTTGCTTGATGCATTGTAGTTAAGCGTGTGACAGTGTGAGCGTTCGTGAATATGGTTCACCCACCTCCAACTGTCAGTTCCTGTAGTTTTCTTCTAGTTCATTAGCACACGCAGTTACCTCACTTACTCTCCCTTTGTGGCCGTCTGAGACATTGCCACAGCATATCTAGCATCTGAGGTTGCTAGCGGAAAAGCAGAGTGCATTTTGTGCACATCTGTTCACTGTACTTTCAAATAAGGAAACTATGAAACAAGGAACTAGTTTTGACTGTCATTGGGTGACATGCTAATGTACATGAGCTCATGTACTAAGAAACATTTGTGCTGGAAGAGGTGGTGGGACTCTGCTCAACATGGTGAAGAGTGCTTACTGAGCATTTCTATCAATTTGGGAAACATCTGATAATTCTGATACCATATATTTATATTTTTACAGAACATATAATTAAGCAACTTAAATTACACCAGTCACAAACCCCTTAACAAACTGATTTAAAAAGTGCTTGGATGAAGATAGACACTTCGCAAGATGCCAGAGATAAGAACAGATATGTTCTTGATTTTCTTTATCGCATTGTTGTTATCAAGTCACTAGAGGATGCTGTTGTCTCTTTATGTACAGTGATCATCCTCGACTTGAGACCTTGTTGAGGCTAAAATGGGCCCAAGAGTTGATTCAGTTGACTTAAACTGAGATTTAGATGATTCAGTTTAATTTGACTGCACCATTTACACAGCACTTTGCACAATATCCCATTAGCGCCTTACAGAGTGGCACTAGCAGGAACAAAAACCTCCCCACGTCTAAGAGCAAAGCCTTAGAGGAACCAAAAAAATCAATGCAGAAGGTAGAACCAAGAAGTAAGCCTATTAGTGGTGAATTATGATGACCTGTAAACTGTGGTTGGGTCATATGCAATTTAATATTTTGTACAGGCTGGCTCTTGTTACCCTCTGTTGGTAGCTTCTGTAATTACACCATATGCACTGTGTGAGGGCTTATCCTATGCACCAATTGCAAGCACAGCATGGCCTTAAAGTATACTGTGGCCTAATGGATAGGGAGTTGGACTTGTAACCCAAAGGTCGTGGGTATGAGTCCCAGGTCTGGTAAGGATTGTGGGTGGGGGGAAGTGAATAACCAGCACAATGACTGTTCACGGTGTGTGTGAGGTTGTTCACTTCTCACTGCAGTGTGTGTGTGTGCACTTGGATGGGTTAAATGCAGAACACAAATTCCTATTATGGGCAACCATACCTGGCCACATGTCACGTCCTCTTCAAGACACAGCATAGTAAAAACATTGTATTAAATACATCTGTTGGTGGATTTTGATTGTTCAGCAAAAATAACTACAAAAAGTATTGTCAGACTGAATTTAAAAAGCCTCCATTCAAACTGAGCTCTCTGCACAACTGGAGGGTGAAAGTGAGTCAGAGAGGGCTTATTGTTTGTATAGCTCTGCTTCAAAGTGCTTGAAAACACCCATAGAAGACCTATGACTAATCAGATTTCATAAATTTCCTTAAAAGGTAAACACCGTTATGAAATACTATAGCTGCAATAAGACAACAAACATCTGACAACATGATTAAACCTAAGGTGCAGCAATTTGTAAAGTAAAAAAGTGAAATTTTCTTTTGTTTCGTTTAGAGTCCAGTATTTTTATTTCTTCTGACAGTTTTTTGCTCCCTGATGCACAGATTGAGCGCATTTCTTACAAGTCCATTGTGTTCATGAAGCGTAGATCAAAAGATGAATTGCCCAGTTCTAATTTAAGACATGAGTGCAGGGAAGAAGCCCTCATCAAAATGAAAAAGAAACAAGGAAAGTGTGCGAGGGTGAGGAGGGGACAATGACAAAGCAAGCACTGAAGTGGACCATCATTAGGCTCATATGCTGCTCAGAGTAAAGAGACTCTTCACATGATGTGGTCTTGAGTGCTGGGGGTTCCTTATGCACAGATTTATACCATGGATTGACGTCAGCAGCCACAACTGAAAACCTTCAAACTGTCTTAGGAACCCACTTAAAACCAATGAATTCTCATTACACCATATTCATATTAAGGATGGCAAGCAGATTTTATAGTTTTCAAAACATATTTCCATAAAATGTTTTATTTAAGAGGTTTGTTTGTGTTGTATTTCTTTTAAAAAGTCAGTTAGATCTGCATTTTATCTAATGACATTTCTATTTTAATTGACTTTATGGTTGCAGGATTGTTTTTCAAGTCACTGAGAAGACTGAGACTTTTAAAACAATTTGTATGTTCCAAAAAAGTTTATTTCCTTCATAGAGTCATGGATAACACATATTACTAATCTGAACATTTCGATATATGAAATGAATGCGTGAATAATAAATAAATAAATTCTCAAGCAACAAAACAGACAGCATCAAAAACTAGTGCATTTACAACAGAAGGTGCTTGATTGTCATGTTATTGAACAGCTCTGCTCTGGGTTTGTTCATTTAAGGTTTGAACTGAAATCAAAAGACTTTCTATCTGCTTTGCAAAGAATTCCCCAAAGGCTTCGCTTGCTTTTGTTGACCTGTTTCACTGACTCATTGCTCTGAGGCAGTTGCTTCTGGATCTCGATTCCAGCAACGCTGTGGCTTCTAAAGAAGCGGTGAGCGACGGGAGACTGATGTGGAGGGGTGCTGGCATGTGTCTGGATGGGTGACGTCCTGACAGTGATGCTTCTTTTCATTTCCAGTTTAGGGTGTCTGGATAGGTTTATCTCTTCCTCCTGACCATAACGTTTATAGCCCTGGAAGAAGAGTGCCTCTTCATTGGCCATTTGTGGGCTTTTGCTCAAAGTTATGAAGCCATATGGGGTGGTGACTTTGGGAAGGTGAGGTAAGGAAAGAGCCGCTCGGCTGGCAGGGTCAGAGCAGTGTTCAGCTTCCACCAGAGAACAGTTGCTCTGAGTTTGAGCCCGTTTAACATCTGAGATGGCTTTTCTTCCAGGTACAGGTGATACACTGAAGCCTGAGGATGATGAAGACGATGAAACTGATGATGAAAGCCTAGGATGATAGGATCCACTTATGTCATCAACGCTCCCCCAGTCCTCGTCTTCTTCACCTTGTTGTTCTTTCTCATTCCCTCTGGATCTATAGCCGTCCTCCAGGGCGAGTTTAGGAATGGTGAACTGTGGGATGCTGTCCGGTGTCACGACGATACTGCGTATGCTATCTTTACTCCCGCGGTTTTCTGACGCCAGAGAACTTCCGAACGAACTACTTCTCGCGGTGGCCCATTTGAGCGCGAGTATTCCCGCGGAACTGTGTCTGCGCGGGAACGGGAATCCCGCGCTTTCTGACTGCCTTTCGGCGCTCGTCCCCGTGCAGTTTCCAGCACTGATGGTGCGCGTAACCGCCATGTTCTTGTGCAGTGCTGCCATTCTTTGCTTTTTCTTATTATATAAAATAAAGAAAAAGTGTTGTTTATTGCCTGTTTGTAGAAAGTTGTGTCTGAAAGAGCAGACGCAGAAATTTATAGTCCTTCAGACCCTTCAAATTTGCCCCTCTGTTTGTTTTAGACGTGCGTAAATGTGACGAGGGATCCGTGAGCGGAAACATGCCCAAATGTGGCTCTCTCCCGCCTGGCGAGTCTCCTCCGTGACTGAAGGTGATGACAGAGACGACCATACTGCAATTACTGTTAATAGAATTAACCGGAAACAAAACCAAACAAAATGGCATAAAGTTTATTAAAACTCTTTTAGGAGATTTTCTATGTTGATGTATGAATTTTGAGTCTATTTTATATTTACATTTTCATGAAAAATGTAAATATAAAATAGACTCAAAATTGATACATCAATGTGGTAGTTTCATTAATAAGTCTATCCTAGTTAAATAATTGCCATACATATTTCTAAACGCAATAGACTTTAGGGAACAGAAGGGTTTTACTTTTAGGTTAAAATTTGTATCAGAGTTATATTTTAGTAATATTTAACTTTTCATGACTTTATGTGATACCATTTTGAAGTATTTTATTATGAGGTAATAAGCTACACTGCAATTATTTTAAATTAAAGGTTAAATTATTTGATATAGACTACTTATATAGATTTATATTGTTTAATTTTTATGTTTTAAGCATAAATTTGTTTTTCTATGTAATAAGTTAAAGAAACTGCTGCGTTCTTTGTTCTTATTTTATTAAGTATGTAGTGCGCAATAAGTAGTACACAGCCAATATCTCCACGCATGCGGACACGCGCGCAAACCGCAGTGGGCTGGAAAACGCACCTGTTTTAATTAGCACGTGCACGCCTGCCTGGTAAATTGACGGTGAGTCGGCGGATTAGTTCAGAGACAGCATCGAGATGACTACCCAAAGTAACTACGCCGTTGAGTCTGAGGATATTGAGGGCCAAGAGGCAAGTTTATTTGATTACCGAGATAAAACAGTGTTTATTATGTCCCTACGAGACGTTCAGAACAAATGAGCGTTTATAAAGACAAAACTTTTGCTCTCAACAGAAAAAAGCTGTGGTGAAGAGAGGTGGATTCGTGTCATCCATCTTCTGTCGAATTTCACAGTTTTGGCCAGTCAGGTTTACTGTGAGTAGCTCTTAATCTCTAGTGAGTTAAATAAATAAGCGATAGTACATGTTGGAGTTGGTTAATGCTGATCTGTTTGCACGTTTAAAATGTCAGACTGTAATCAAACCACCTCAGAACACTTTAGCGTTCAATTTTGTTTTACTTCTTTTTATTTCACTTAAGGAAATGTATTTAAATCATAAAATAAATTATAAATTGAAAATAAAACTGGCCTAAGGTGGTCTGCTGGTCTCAATGGGCACACTGGGAAACCAGCTAAAACGGCATAAACCAGCAAGTTCAAAACCAACCAGATTCAACTGGGTTTATTCTTTGACTTGTATTTATATTACGTTACTTTTTATTTTATTTTTTTGCTTTTCTGTGTTGACTGAAAGCTGCGTGTTGGTACTTGTTAGATTTGTTCAGTACTGTGTACTTATTTTAAAAGGATTATTAAAGTCCCTGTGAAATCAAAATTGACAATATTTAACCAGTGTCTATAAAATTATACTGTAACTCATAAAAGTTTGCAATTATTTTAGTTTTAGATAGTATCGTTTCGTTCATTCATACACACACACATGTTGCATGTGTGTGTTTTTATCAAGTTAAACTAAATTAAAATACACTTTCCTTTTTTATATTTTTCTTCAAAATATAATCTGTGTCCAACATTAATAAACTCCTATAGGTTTGGAATAACACAAGGGTGAGTAAATTGTTCATTTTTGGTTGAACTATTGCATAAAAAAAAAAAAAAAAAAAAACGGGATCCTGTATCTTTTAGTAGATGATCATTTTCTGTTTGATCTCCTACATCTTTTCTTCAGATGCACGCTCTCCGTGGCTTGTGGTGGCTATTTGGGTTCTCCGCACCAGTGAAGGCCATCTCTCCGGCTCGAGAGGAAAAAAGTGGCTCCCCGCAAGAAAGGCAGTGCAGAACAGTCCGGAAGCGTCTCTACAGGGTCACACGGCTGCTGTTGGCCATTCTTCCCCGGCGCATCCAGAGTGCTCTGGGTTATCCGGTCTGCACCAGCATTGGCTGTGCTGTGTCCCCTGGTACGGTTATCCCTTTAAAATAAAAAATCCCTTTGAGAGATGAAAACATGCAGCAGGCGTGTGTGTTTCTGCTCTAGAGGTGCGTTGTTCCCCTACCAAGCCTTGTGGAAAAGGCAGCAAGAGAAAACAGGATGACCTGGATGAGGAAGATGAGGTAGAGCAGCAGTCCTGGGTGGAGGCGCTCAATCAGGAGCTGGCTGAGGAAGACCACGCAGCTGATCCGGACTATGAGGTTTGCTTTACCTTCCCAAATCCTGTGGGTATGCATCACTTGTATACACCAAAATTCGGCATGCTTCTTTTCTCCTGTAGCCTAGCGCAGTTGAGACGGACAGTGAGGAATACCGGTCGCACAATGACACTGAGAGTGACTTGGAAGTAGAAAAGGGTGTCGTGGTGATTAACGATTTGGAGATGGTACAGTTGTCCTTGTTCACCAACCACATTTCTTGCAGTTTTTCATTTATCCTAGCTCTATATTCCAAGTCACCCGTGTTTCTGTTTTCAGGTAGTTCCTCCTGAGGCCTAATGATGGCAGTGTGTACTAATACTAGTATGCAAATCAAGAATAATGCAACAGTTGCAGAATGTGTTTGTATGTTCTCTGGGTTTGTTTGTTTTTTTTCTGACATGCTCTTTTGATGGCTTCCCAAATTGCTGCTTGTCTTCAGTTAATGTTTGGATCTTTTCTGTGTGTGTTTTTTCAATGTTAAACAGCCAAATAAAAGGATTTGTAGTACATATAGTTTGTAAGTGTCATGTGCAGTTTGGCCAGTAGGTGGCAGATGATCACTTTTTTTGATTGATAGGTGGAGCATTTTGATGCACTGTTTTTCTTTTTCTTTTTTCTTTAAAGTGTGAATTTTAAGAATTTGGTATTCATTTAAAAATACAAGTTATGGTTTTGTGCCTTTTTTATGCTTTAAACATCAAATCTATTTAATATGTGCTGTGTATACAGTATTCAACATTTGAAGTGGATCATAAGTTCAAAGTTGTCCAAAGGCAAGAATAGGTATTGTTTTGGTTTTAGGATGACTTTTATTAAAGTTTATGATCCACTTCAAATGTACTGTATATTATTATCATTTTATTTTTTTATTTTATATTAAATATATTTTTAATTTTTTTAATTTGAATAAAAAACAAATTAGTGTATATCAATTTCTAATACAAAAATGGTAAATATTAACATTTATGCTCATACGTGGTGTGTACATGGATATCTACTTTTGAATGCTAATAATTTTGATTGTTTTTCGCATTTTGCTCTGTAAAAGTAAACACGGCATCTATTTTACATCTATATTTTTAGTTTATAATGTAGAAATTGTTCCGTACCAAAACTTACAAGAATACCAACATTTAAATGTATACCTCATGTCTACATGTATAAATATTACACTCATCATTCATATAATGCAAAATATAATGCATAACATTGTAATTTTAATATTTGCCCAAAACTATAGTTTCAGCATATAATGTAATGCGTTTGTTCCACATAAAAATAAATGTCTTAATTATACAAATCTATAAAACTTAAATATCTTTTTATATTTGTGTGTGTGTGTGTGTGTGTGTGTGTGGTGTGCATAGCCAGGATATGGGCTAAGTTTTGGACTTATTACATTTGACTGTAAAGCTAAGTATTTCTTCTCTCTTGTATATAATTGGGTTTTTAAAAAAATGTTTTGAAAGATAATGGGACAACACTTCCCCGTCCCCCACCACCCAGAAAAAAAGCATTTATGCATAGCCATTAGATGTTTTTTAAAAAAGGTTTTCAACTTCATTGTTTACTCCAGACTCCACTCCCCCATTTATTAACCTGTCGTCATTGGTGAAGTAGAAAACAACTTATGACCTCTTGGGTGTTTGTTTCTCAAGGCACTTCCACCTACACTGGCTCTGGCCTGAGCGCTTTAGCCGAAGGGGAGCGGCGTTCATGCTCCTCATGAGAAGAAGAGGGGGTGGATTGCTGCCAAGGACTCTCTTAACGGCCCTTAATGCCACAAAAAATCATTTTCCTGTTACAAAAAAACATGCCCTTGAGAACAGTCTCAAGTTCACAAATGGAACGAGCACATTAAATTCAGTTGTAAGGCATTGAGGAAGTGCGCAAATGTCTGTGTGAAGGAACAAAGCGAATTGGGCCGGCCATCAAAACGGTTCTTGTTTGTTGACCTAGTTGGGAGGTTTTTTTTTCCCCTCAGATGTTTTTTGACAGCTGTAAACAGTCATTGAGGGAAAATCGTAGTGAAATGTGATTGTTCTTGGAGGCTTTGAGGAGAACAGAGATGCTGAGAGGGATAAGAACAGGGAAAAGCCTTCAAAGTATATATCAGATCTACTGCCTGCTGGGATTTCTTAGCTGTCGGGCGTTTTTTGAAGAGAAGATGGTTGAGTCTTGGGAGAGCCATGTTTTTAGTGTGCCTGAAATAGCACTTATGCACCAGGAGCTCCTTTTCCCCCCATTTCTCGATTTTTCCTTTAATGTAGATGTTGCTTTGAAAATTTTTGGCTGTGTGTGAGTTTGGGACTGATAGGTTTTTTTTCGTGGTGCAATGGTTCACAAGCTCCATTTCCGTAAGCTATGCTTAGATGCTGTCTTATTGACTGTAGATGCAATTTTATGCTGATGTTGTGTCCTTTTCATGCCTTCAGTTTTCATTCTTGTCCTCGGGGTAACCTCAGGCGAGGTGTTGAGATGCGTAGATGCCCTGCTGCGATTTGGCACACAAAACCACTTCCCTCAGCATATTCTGACACCGGCTCATTGTCACCTTCTTTGAATGACGACGGTGTCGGCAAGAGCGCATTGTCTGACCTGAATGCTATCAACAGCTAGATTATCTCATATCTCATCTCATTATCTCATACTCCCCGTGCTTGTAATATGATTCCATCTGTTTTCATGTAGGGCTGTCGGTGCATTTTTAACTGAAATAATTACATGGTATGTGGTTTAATTGGCTCAGTTAATGGCATGTTGTTGTATTTGTCGAGAAAAACCACAAAATGAAGACATTTTATTGTGGCACACAAAAACATTGAGTATATTGGTGGTTATCATATCATAAGCAAAGAAATCTATTTTGTAGCATGCATATTACCATGGAGAATATTCTTACAGCACCCTTTTAAAATGTTATTTTATATATTTTGTTTTGTACTTTTTAAAGTAGGTATATATTTTTATCAGCTATTTACTTTTCTATATAAATATTTAATATAGAATAAAATGTGGATTATGTATACATATTTATGGAACTCCTAATACAAATATTGTAGTAATTTTATATACATTTATACTAAAATACAATATATATATATATATATCAGAATTTAAATCATACTTATAATACTCAAATAATTGCATTTTTTATAATATTTATTCCTAATACAGGCCTATAAAAAGTGTTCATTCTTGCATAATTTATATATAATTCAATATTGTAATTTGCATGCTTATTTATATATATAATACAGCATTTTTTTACATTTTGTTATAATTTTAAAAATGCGAGCTAATTATATAAATGCATATAATTTATATAAATGCTTATGACTTTTTTCTAATTTTATATTGTTTCATTTGACTTAAAATTCCTATAATTAAAAACTATTACAGATTTAAAAACCTAAAAAGTTATTCAAATTTCTGTTGTTGCCAAAATATTACTTTTGTATATTAATATATTATACAAAATAATTGTATATAATACTTTTGTAACAGTTACTTTTGATTTATACTCAAAATACCTACTACAGTTTATGTACATGTCTAAATGTATAGCATTTTAAGCTATTGTTATTTTCCGTTGGGTTTTTTTTTTCTGCAAAAGTGCTATACATGTACTATACATTTTAAACATATTTATTTTTACATATTTATTTGGAAAAAAGGGAGAGAGAGACTAATGTATGATACAGAGTTTTAAAGAGTTCACCCCCCAAAAAATTGCCTGTGTTTTAATTGCCTTCAAAGCATCTAGGTGTATGTGACTTTCTTCTTTCAGATGAATCCAGCCGGATATATATATGTATATAAAAAAAAAAAAAACAGACCCCTCCAAGCCTTTCCATGCATAGAGATAAATAAGTGTTTGCTGTATACACTTCATAAGACATGAAATAAAGTGTGCGTATCTGTAATAAAATGTCCCTCACATGGCTCGTAATAATTTCCTCACACTTTTGCTGACTCTGGTAACCAGAAGACGTTCAACTGGATGACAGGATGCATCACGTGAGCCTCTGGGAAATATACAGTGGGTACGGAAAGTTTTCAGACCCCCTTAAATTTTTCACTCTTTGTTATATTGCAGCTATTTGCTAAAATTGTTTGCATTTCATTTTTTTCCTCATTAATGTACACACAGCACCTCATATTGATAGAAAAACACAGAATTGTTGACATTTTTGCAGATTTAAAAAAAAATAAAAACTGAAATATCACATGGTCATAAGTATTCAGACCCTTTGCTGTGACACTCATATATTTAACTCCGGTGCTGTCCATTTCTTCTGATCATCCTTGAGATGTTTCTACTCCTTCATTTGAGTCCAGCTGTGTTTGATTAAACTGATTGGACTTGATTAGGAAAGCCACACACCTGTCTATATAAGA
>JAUCMS010000049.1:7810200-7836034 GCA_032357445.1 Enteromius radiatus | reverse complement strand
TAAAAACTCTTAAATGTCCTAAATTAGCAAAGATCTAGTCCTGGCTTAATCTAATTCCTGTACGGGAAACCGGCCCTGAATATGCAGTACATGTAAATATAAAAATTTTTAATTGTTTAATTTTCCCAAATATACTGTATGGTATTGAACATCTTGTTTTTTTTATGTATAAGCATTTAGGAGGCTAGTGCCCAAAGCCTTGTGCTGATATGAGTATATGGAGAACAATAAATCCATTGCTATTCTTGGACAGGCTGTGGTGTATCATTCTTTATAAGCTGATATTACACTCCTCCATGGCAATTGTTCCCTCTGATTGCTTTCAGCGCTCTCCGCAATTGTGTATCATCCTATCATTCCGTAAGTAAACATTGGGAGATGGCCTGCCGATGTTGCTGTATCATGAGGGACGGAGGCAAAGGAAATTGCTTAGGCCCTTTTTCAAAAACCTCCCATCTCATTACGTTCCTGCTGGGCTCCAACAGCCAAATAAATGTGTTGCTTATTGACTCTAGAATGGTAAATTTCACACTGCCATTTTTTGATGGATTTGTTTGTAAGATCCAGTAACTTTCAGGGCTAGGCTTGGCTTTAAAAGTTTAACACATGGACTTTCATAGGCATTTCATCGTATGTGCTGAATTTGGTAAGTAGACAGGTGTGTAGTATGCATCATTAGTTAGAACTGCTAGCTAGCAAGCATTCGTGGACGCACTACATCCACCATCTTGAGGTTGTTGTTGTTGTTTTTTTTTAACCCTTACTAACAGCAACCGCGAAAAACAATCCAGAGCCTCATAATTCGAATAACGGTAATGTAGTTCTTTGTACTGTATTGCCTAAAATCATCTATGCTAGCTCAGCCTGCTAGTTAACAATGATGAGTGATGATAATATTGTTGCAGCGAACTTACAAACAACTTTCTATTCAGTCTCCATTGTTTAACTTATAAGTTATTTACTTGTGTGTTGCTGCGGAACAACTTTCTTGGTCGCTTATACCTGAAATATCTACATAATTTACATAACACGTATTACTGAAGCTAAAATGGTCAAGCTGCAGATTTCTTAGTCTTTGCTCTCAGGCTTGCCTAGCTTTCAGGTTTTAGTTCCAGCATCTTCTAACTGAAATTTTGCCTTTGTTCATATAAAATATAGTATTGACCATATCTCTACACCTAAACCTACCCTTACCCATGAGTAATGCCTAAAATCAGAGGAAATGATAGGTGACTGACACTGTACAAGCACCAAACATTGAGAGTAACCGTAAAGAACTGTAAACTGTTTCTTCAAATCTGGTTAATCACAATGTTGGTCAAAGATGGTTATCAGGTCAGGTTAGCAGAATACTTGTGTGCTATGCACATTATTTGCAGTACAATATAATATTTGTATGCAAAGAAAATTAAAACGATGAAACGACATGAGGGTGAGTAATTAATGAGTTATGTTTAATTTTTAAGTGAACTATCCCTTTAAGCTAACAGCAAGTGTTTTTGTGATGTTGTGTTTGGGCTTGTACGGTTTCTATTCAGGTTATCACAAAATTGCTATTTTTATACAAAACTGCTATTTTTCTAATGTTGTTAAAAATGTAAATGTAAATAATTATATTTATGTAGGAAAATACTTTAAAATGTACTGTTTTGAAATAACTACTGTTTCAGAAAAATGTCTATTATTTTATGAATGTTATGAAATATTAGACACCATAACTTTAATAACTATACTAGTGTCCAAACAGACGGACAATGATATTTTATTGTAATATAGAGTTAAATTCTAATTGCCTGTCATTGTTTTTACTGTTCATTAGCTGGGAAATATAAAGAAAGTGATATCATATTTATCATCTTTGGTGTGAATGACCCTTAAGTGTGTTTTGAGACAACACTAACCTAATACATACATAATTGGGTATACAATTAAACTCTCTAACAAGATGCTGTGTTTTTTTTATCTTGCATTGAGGATTGGGCTCTCCTCCAACAACATTTGTGTTATCTCCTTAGATTCACACCAGAATGAGCCATCTGCTTCGCTCCTGTGGCCTTAAAGGATAGCAAAGTGTCTCCTGGTTGCACAGCAGATGTGGTAGGTCATCCGTATATTGTTCGTCTGCTTATTAAAAATGCTTAGCTGCGTTCCCTGTCCAGGCGTTTATTAGGTGACTGGGTGCTCCTCTTGTTAAAAAGTGTGTTTCCAAGGTAAATTAAAGTCTCCTTTTGTGCCACTGGTTTCATCTCGTTTCCCAGTGTTCCTGTTCAGTGCACCACATCTGCCTTATCTGCTTTTTTTACCAGAGGGGTGTTTGTTTATTTGCGACAGCTTAGAAATTGGGGTCTACGACCGTAACTGGTATAGACTCTAGTCTACCCAGGCTTTTGCTGTTCTGTCTGACTGTTCGTAATCAAGTTCTGTGTAAATGCAGCGACACCGTTTTGACCCCGTTTACAATCCCTAGTCCTCTGAAAGTGCTTGCAACTCAAATTTCAAAAGGTTCGACAAAACCATTGATATCAGCGCTGACTCATTCCGCCATCATGTTGAGGGGAATTAAGGTAAGAAACAGGGCCTCTTTCATAATGTTTGCTTTTTTTTTTTTTGGCAATTCCTCCCTGCCCTGATAGCACCGGGCTCCTCTGTAAATATTGCACAGTGTGTCTTCATTTGAACCGATGCGACACCACTCACGGTGCCACTGGGAACATGATTAAGAGATTAGTTTTCTTGTTAGATGCTCTCTAAAACGGCACAAAAAGGCACAGTCAAGGTACTCGCAGTGCACTGCAATTTCCTCACGCCCAAGGGACGTTTTTATGAGACAGCTGGATTTTGTGTTGTCACGTTGGACCGAAAGCATCCCGAAAGCTTGATTACAGAATATGAGCCAGTCATGAAGCAGACAGACGGCCCCTTGTGGAAACACACGGCACTTTTGGCCGATGGCACCCTGTTGCCGTAGTCTGGATTCTGTAGTAGTAATGGCTTCGTTTTCTCTGGCGACTCTCCCAGCGTTACTCTGGCATGCATTGCGTGGCAGAATGTTTGGCTGTGTTCTGAATTGCTCATTACATTCCCAGAGGCAAACAGGCCAACCCAAAGATACAAACAAAGACAGACGCAGCCGACAGCAGGGAGACCCCCCCCCCCCCACACACACACACAATGCACGGTGACTGCTCGCATTTCTCTTGCAGCTAGCATGCAGTCTTAAGACCCACTTGCTCATAGCAAGCCATTAATTCAGTGTATTGAGAGTATAGAGATGTGCAGAGCTGCCTGTTTTTAAGATGCACTATATGGTCTTAAGAAAACCTTGGTTTTGGGTTCAATTGGTCCTAGATTCAACATGTTTTTAAAGGGATTTACATGTTTGTGCTTGCGAAAAGGAAAGAAGAAAGAAAAGGTTTTGATAGCCTAGCTTTTTAACATAGCAACAGTATTTTAAAGCGGTTTAAAATGTTGGCACCTGCTGGTATACAGTGCCATTGTGCTACTGATGTCCCGAGTTCGACTCCTGACTTGCGGACCTTTCCTTTTTCCACCCCATCAGGTGAAAATACCAAAAATCGAATATATTTCCTCTGTTTTTATTTTCTTTATACAAATTCACATGAATAGACCCTTTTCACAAGCATCGTAAATCCTTACGTTTTTAAAAAAAATGTATGTACATGTATAACATCATTCTTTGCATTATATTACCTTTGCGTCAAATTACAAAAATATAGTTTTACGCTAATGCAAGGGTGTTTTTAATGCAGCGTCTATTAGAGGAAAGGTAAATTTGACATCGTTCTCTCTTTTGACTGTCGTTAACAGTTTCTCTCTATTTTTTTATTTTTATTGGAAGTCTTAGCAAAAGTGAGGTTGTACGAATTTGTACAAATTAGTCGCCTCGTAAAATATGAACGAATTGCCGTGAGACTGGACTGAAGCTACAGCTAAAAGTACAGTACCAGTTCTGCCATGCTGCTTATGCGTGTTGGGCTTGTTTACATCAGAGTTTGCAAACATAAAATGTACAACAGTGTCATTTGTAATTTTATATTTTCACACATACATTACACACAGACATTATTGCACGTTCTTCCTTGTGGGGGAATGATGTTTATAGCTACTTTTTTCGCATAAACCATGCATCAAGTAAAGGTTCTTTTGTACCGCCCCGAATCGTACTGTACCTGTTCTGCTTGGTGGAAAAGTGGCTTTCTTATAAAGACAGTTGTTATGACGAGCTCAAACAAGGTTTTGTAATAACACACTGTTTTTGCTCAGTCAAGGAAAAAGGTACAATGTTGTACAATGGCTAGAAGTTCTGTGCCAATTTTTTCCCTTTTCCTATCTGTCATCTCCTCAGCTCACGTGGCTTTATGGGATAGAAAAAGTATTCCTCGCCTACTTGTTTAACATAGCGACAGGGCTTTAAAGAGAGAGACTCATAGGCAACGTTCCAGAGAAGCGTTGTCTGTGCTAACAGCTAAAGCACAAGAACAGTCGTTAAAAATGCTGAAACTAAAGGAAAATGTATATGAAAAAAGTTAACTTTGCTTATTAATGAGTTAGTCATTAGACAACTACTCGTGGGAGTGCATACTATATATTTAGCTGATTGTTGAACCAGATCAGATGCTGAACTTCGTCCAGGTACATACTCGGTGGATAAATCAGCATTTTGGGGTTAATAAATTCATCCCTATGAATAAAACTGTGTTTGCAGAAAGGCATCAAAGTGAGTCTCCAAATTAACCAGAACTGCAGTGAGGCGGCTTGGGGTTTTCTGAGCATGAACGAGTGGATATTAATTCATCTTGACTGCGGAGAGATGGCATGTCGTGTGCTCTGGAACCCCAGGATGTGTAAGCTTTTAATGAAGTGCTGTTAAAAGAGCCAAGGAACACAGAGTCCCATCGTCATGATGAATGTCATCCGTGGTTACAAATCATCATCTGGCTACGTGAGCCAGGTTCTCATAGATTATTTATGTAATTGTGCATATATTTGTTTGTAATTTCACTGTTTCTTGCACAACCACATGAAAATAAGAATTATTTCTTAATACACCTGTACATGTTAGGCTGGGAAACAAACACCTATTTTGAAATGTTCATCCATCAACACATCCTCATGTCGTTGAATGTTGAAGTCCGACACGAAAGAGAAATTGTTGAATGAAGTCGTTTTTTTTTTTTTTTCATCATTTTCAAAAAAGTATTTACTGATGTCACAGACTATTTTAACAATGCTCTTACTATGTTGCATGCAATGCAGGGTTAGAAAGCTATCAGATTTCATGAAAAATATCTTATTCTGTGTTCTGATGAATGAAGTGAACTATCCCTTTAAATGGAGCTGAATTTCCAGTTTTGGCTCCAAATGATGTAGCATTGGGATAAGTCATTTAAGTACATTTTAATGAAATTGGAAATGCAGGTTTCGCCATAGGTCAAATCTCCCCACTGGTCTAATAAAGGGAAAGTTCCGCCCTCAAACTCATGCCATTGGTTGATCCAATACCAAGCTATCGGGAAGGTCAGTATTCTACTTGTTTTACACTTTTTAAAGGGATCTACCTACATATGAGTGACCTATATTTGTCTGTACATATTAAGCTGATATATGAAAAAGTATTTGCCTTTTAAGTATTTCATTAAGTTTTCACTGCAATGCATCTGAAGAAAGATGGCTGTAATACCGCTTCAGGTTCAAAACAGTGCAGAAAAGCAAATTTGTCATTAAATTACGATTCTCATTTGTTTTGCAAATTATAAAGTTCAGCTCTTCCCTAGAAACAGTGAAATATCCGAGGATAATCCTTGTTGTAGCCCCTAGCACGTATTTTAAAGCTTATAGCATGCAGTTAGCATTTACCAGAAACCTGGCTAATGAAAATAAATGGCTGTGCTGTCTTAAATTCGTACAGAGGCGCAAAAGGTGATGTCATACTTCAGGAGAAGCTGGTTCTCTATTTATAATCGTTGGCTGGCTGTAGTGTACTGCGCTAGCTGAAAATAGCATTTATTATTTGAAAGTAGCACCTCAGAGCCTAAGAGGAAGCGTGGGTCTACTGCGCTTGATTCATTCTTAGCAGATCATCGCATATTTTGCCACCGTTGCTCTCCAAGAGCTTTCTCCTGTTAGTGTTTGGCTGCATCAGCAGTATTAGTGCAGGTGTGCGTGACTGATTCTGCCTTTATCTGCAGCGTCAGCTTATTTCCACTACACCGCATTAGTTTGAGTGTGTCAGGCTTGAATGTGATGTCTTTCTTCAAATTATCTTACCACATGTGAACATGCTCTCATGTGAACCCGACATTAAAGCCCGTCTCAACCTCTTCTGCAGTGCAAGTCAAGAATTGCAATGACTTGTAGCTTATTGGATTTTAAAACAGGATGACCACGGTTTAATTTTCCCACTCATGAAATTCATGAGCTCAAGTCTCGTGGTCCTTGACCTCCTTTGGAATGATAAATCAGCATCTATATTTCCTCCAATCAGAATATTCAAGGGAATATTTAAATATAAATGTGTGTAGTCGCATAACTGGATGGTTCCCTATCCTTGTGCGGTTTGTGTGCTCTTTTTGTTTATGGTAAACAGGAATGCGGCAGCCTTGCATATTGGATATGAAAGACATTTACACGTGGCTTTATGGACATCACTGACCCTTCCCGCAAGGCTAGGGACCGTCTATCAAAAGCTGTCTGTGAATATTAAGTTAACTGATAAACAATGAATGCTAATCAGCGTGGGTGTTGCGATATTCAGTATTAAATTATGAATCATTTAGGAGTTTACAATCAGATTATGAAGGTAGTAAACAGGATTCAGAATATTAATAAAAATTTAAGTTGAGTTAAAATTGGAAAATTATTCATAGCTGCTTTAAGTGTAGCTTTTAATAAAACATGAATGAATTCTTCAAACTTCATCAGTTTATATTAACAACCAATGTTTGAAATCCCACCTACAGAAATTCATGTCATTTATTTGGTCTGATTAGCATGGTCGAAAAACTTTCCCACAGTACCTTTACTTCATTTATTGATATTTGTGTTTATTTTTATTAATCAGAAGTGTAAATCGAGTATAGTTAGATAACCTTGACATTCTCACTATGACTTACTGAAACGTAAGAAATTAAGTTTGCAAAACTTATTAAAAAATAGTTCATTTAATTTGTATGAAATTGTTGTGTCTTTTTTTCTAAACACCATTATATTAGATAATTGTGCGTATATGTGTGTGTATAAACACTTTTCTGAATATATTTCTGGAAAAAGTACCGGTAGTTCCTTCTCATTGGGATGCCCTCTGGCTTTCTGTTTTTCTCTCTCCTCCTCCTCCTCCTCCTCTCTCTCTGCCTCCCAGCAGGGGCCCATTTGGACCCGATGGGACTCCAGCTATGCTCCGCTCTGCATGACTTCAATCACGACTGCCTCTGGAGGCATAGGTTTAGTCTGTCTCTTGCACACCCCTCGCACGCACACACATACTAAGGGTGCAAAATAGGTCCTGCTCTGGCAATGTCATTCGCTGCTAAAAGAGAAGTGCGCCCTAAGTTCAGCATGGTCAACTTGAGGTCTGAGCGACATCGAAAATTTGAGTCACTTATGCCTTTCTGCCTCATGGTGATTTCACAGCAGCATGTCACTTTGAATTATTGTGTAACGCATCTCTGCCAAACTATGGCATGTTCAAACATGAAACGCTACACAGTTTCCTTTGGTAGTACCCGGGAATTGGCTGGTTAGCCTCCAACCCCTTGAAGCAGTGGGGGGAGTAACTGACGAAAAGTAGGCAGTGACCATACCAATTTAACTTATTTATTTATTTATTTACCTTTTGTGTAGCACAGTTTACAAAACAGACTAGCTTCTCTGATAAAAATTACTTTTTAGCAAGTTAAGCTAGCAAACTGGTGCAACGTTTAACATTTCCAATTTTTTAATTGTAATTCTAATATAATTGATTCATTATAATTATGTACATTAGTTATTTTTTCAATGGCGCATAACTCCTGGTGCTACTAGCAAACAGGCATTGGTTTCTATGGCCTGCTTTATGAAGGTGTCCGCCATATTGAACTGGTCAAAGCTGATCCATGAACCCTACTGAAGAAACCAGCATACTGTATGCTGCTTAGGTAGGTTTTGAAGCAGTAATGCTAGTTTAAGCTGGTCCTTTGCAGGTTTATGCTGGTTTTAGCTGGTTCTTTTGCTGGTTTATGCTGGTCCTTTGCTAGTACGTGACCAGCATAAACCAACAAAGGACCAGTTTAAACCAGCATGTGACCAGCATAAACCAGCTTAAACCGATATCCCAGCTTAATTTTTTCATGTCAATACCATGCTAATTCAATAATACAAGCTAATTCCCTTACAGCATTTTATTTCCTTTTTTTGTGCTAATCTGATTTAAAAAATGCATTCAGTGTAATTAGCAATCTTTTGTTAGTGACTAACAGCTTACTTGTCATTTAGCTGCTTTAAGTTATGATTAGCATGTAGCTTGGCAAGCTATGATTTCAAAGATCCTCCAGACTGGATCTACAATTATCTCTTTATAATTAATGTTAATTAACACACAGTGCCCCCTAGTGACTTAGAGTACTCAGCACAATATCACATCACCATATGCAACAAGCCATGCAGCAACAAGCATCATAAACGCAACTCTTCTCGATGCCTTTCAATTTTCTGTGGCCACTTTATCACCTTGAAAGCATTTTAACAGGGTTTAGCACCCTGAGGGAAAACACACACATTCGCGTCAAGGTGACCCCCTCCAAGTGCCATGGGAAGACCCTTGCCTTCGCCACACCGAGTGTCCCTATCACGACTTTATTTTGCTGCGAGCTGTTCTCACTGTTCTCAGTAATGCAGATGGTCTCACCGGACGGAGCTCAAACACATCCAGGTGCCCTTTTGCCGCCCTCCACCAAGGTTTGTTGCTTCAAATAAAGCGTGACGCACTCAGGCACTTCCACATCTCGCAAAGGTCAGTCAGTCTTTTTTTTTTTTCCTTGAAAAAGAAGACAAAGGATGTTTTTCTTCTGCTGCCCCAGAATTCCCCCGTCTCTTCACTGTTCTCTAACCATTTTTCACAGCTGCCACTCAAACGAAGCCATCTTTAGAGGTTTAAAGCTCAGGCTGAGGTGTGTGAGGGTGTTGAAGTGTGTTTCAAGAAACACCCACATCTGAGGCTGGCTGAAGCCATTAGGAGCCGAGACAGCTTTGCGATGTGTGCATTGTTATCTGGTTGTTTTAAAAGAAAAAGGTGCCAAGTACTTTGGACTCAACACTTCAAGGAGCCTCAGTGGAGTATTCTGGACAGACACTGATTATGATTCAGTTATGTAGTCTCTTTTCGACTTTATGTCTTTTAAAGGAGGCCTTCAGCAAAACCGAGAGGTATTGTCTTTTTTACTTCTTTCAAAGAAGTCTTTTGTGTTCACCAAGGAACATTTATTTGCTCAGAGATACACTAAAAACAGTAAGATTGTGAGATGTTATTACAATTTAAGTCATGTGATGGCAAAGCTGAATTTTAAGCATCATTACTCCAGTCACATGATCATTTAGAAATCTTTCTAATATGCTGATTTGTTGCTCAAATATATTATGCAAATATACTTTTTTTTCAGTATTATACCATAAAAACTCATGCTTTTGGTGTACTATTTTCAGCATACTATGATTTATGATTGTTATCTCGCATACTATGTAGGACAGATAGGATGTGAACAGGGACAGATGGCCTCTCACACTTATAGTCCAGCCCAAGCTTAACTCCTATACCAATAAAAATGCTGTACCATCATGGAGAGCAGCTGCAGCGGTGTGATGCTTTGAATATTGGCTGAACGTGGTAGATAAATGTAGCTGAAATGGCTATTGTACAGCAGCAACTGGTTATTTTAGGGATGCCGTTTCCTGCTTCTCCTCTTACTGTTGCTATCTGTTTTTTTTTCTCCTGTTGTAATAAATGCTTCTACTGTCATTCCAATCCTCTATGGCTTTTCTTCCATAGATATGCCATATTAAACCACTTCACACACATCGATCTGTCCATGTCTGCTTGAAACAGTCAGTGTATCATCCCACATGTACACTTTCACTGGTAAGAATGTTTTTTTGACAAGTTTTTAAATTATAGTACCTTATAAATGTCAATTTAGCTAATGGCTTCAACTGGTACTGTTTTAGTTCAGCAAAAACCATCTGCTTTAAATAAAGTCTATATGCGTTTGTGAATAGGGTTTGAAAACATGTCTCAGTGTTTTTATCTATTTAGTAAGAGTCAGTGGGTCTGATTATGTTTTGGTCCCCATTGACTTATATTGTACAAACCAAAACAGTACTTCAAAATATCATCAGCAGCCTTGATATTAATAGCTATAAAATACTATAAAAGCCAGGTTCAGCCTCACAAGATGTGCACTGGTAAACCAAATAATGTCAAAAGATCGAAATTATGAGATCAATCTGAGATGCTAAGTATGTGTTCATTTAGATTTAACTCATGATTATGAGGTAAATCAAAACTGAGATAACTCATAACTACAATATATTAATAAATACAAAGTAATAAGTAAAAACTGAAAATACTATGTCATGAGATATTGTCATAATTGTAATAAAGTTGAAATTGGGTCAATTTATAGTTTTTTTTTTTGCAATTTTAATTAGTTATGTATTAATAATTGTAATATGTAATATATTAGTAATATTTATGACTCATTCTGCCTTTTTGTAGTCATTATTGACTTTTACGTCATAATTAAAATTTAATATCTCACAGTGTAGTCATTTTGATTTGCCAAAGAATGTATTTTTTCCCCTTTTTCTGATGTTTAAATGGGCTTCCATAAGTTACTAATGATGAAATATTTTTATTTTAATTTTTACATTTTAAGTCAGCATCCACTAACCTCCTGCTGGGGAGATTTGGAAAAAGACAGAAAAAAAACAAACAAACTAAAAACAGGACAAAACATAAAAGGATTGTGCGTTATGAGGGTCACATGTCTGCTAAAGTTATATGATTCCAGCTGCTGGTCTTTGCTTGAGTATTTCGGTGAGGGACTGACTGGGTTGAGAAATCATCGGTGAGTATGAAAATACTACAAACACAACTAACCAATACAGAAACGCCAATTCCCATTGAACTTTTTGTAAGAACCACCTTACAAAAGAGTCCTTTAGGTATCACCTTGGGGACACAGAGTGGATTGGCTCCTAGTGGATGGCTCTTGATCGTTTTGAGTCAGTTTGCACTTTCGAGACACTCCCTAAGTGCTCAGTTAGCTGGCTGTGTGAGTTTTGAAGCCATACAGCCGTAGTGGAGAGTAGAAGAGAGGCAGGCTCGCTCTCGTATCACCGCTTCACAGAGTACTGATACGCTCACACACGCTCTCTCTCTTCTCCCTCACACGCTTGTGCGGGAAAGCCACTCATCATCCCTCCCGTCACTGGGACAATGTGTACGGAGAACCTGATGAGTACAGACTGGTGACAACAGAAAACAAAAGAACAATCCAACGGCTGGGAATCCGGTTGGGATCTTGGAAGCCGATGCTGCAGCCAGGAGCATCTGCAGGCTTAATTGGGCGACTCAACTCAAGCAGCTGTGCACAGCCCACACGCAGAAGCTGAGAGGGACAGCCGAAACCGAGGATAGACGGTTACGCCGAGCTGACAGGGCTGGCTGATGTGGACCTACCACCTGTCAAGTTCAAGCCCTGGGTGAGCACTTTCATCTTCTCCAGGAAAGGGGCCGTTTATTGTGGCAAATTTACAGTGTCCCACCTGTAATTAGGGATTAAATATAGGATTGGGGAAGTCAGACCTGTAACTTGTCATCTTTTCTGTTGGTTTGACATGGACTTGACACGTTGTTCATTTCAGTCGGTTCTTATTGCATTCAATAGCTTTTTTTATCCATGCTGCATGGGCCCATTAACAAGAGCTTAATTACCTCTGCGGTGTTCATGCATGCAAATAACAAGCCTCATCATTTAAATCTATGACTGTACTCTCTTCTTGGGATGTCCTCCTCAAGGTGGTTTTAAAGGGATAGCTCAACTTGAAATAAGGTTTTGTTGTCTCTTACACGGTCTCATGCTGCATCTTAACCCGTGTGATTGAGATTTTTGTTTTTGAGTTGGACAACAGTCTTTGCAGGTCTTTTCTGTGCGACAAGTTTATAGTTATCACATCTGCAAACGGAAGGGTTTTTTAATATATTATGTGTTTCTGAAATTCTTTAAAGATGAGAGTGTTTTATAGTGACCACATCTGTGCGAAAAGGATAAAAAGCCACAAGGCTTGATTCACATAACCCATAAAATGTTGTTAATTGGGAAAAATAAGTAATATGTTTTAAAGGTGGTTTTCTTTTTAAACGTTTAACCAAGAAACAGATCAAAATTCAAGTCAACATTCCCAAAATAAATTATTTGAAATGTTTAACTCTATGTCCATTCAAAAATATGTTTATTCACAAAAAAGAATGCCAAAGCAAGATATAACGGCATTAATGCCTAAACATACTGGTTTGCAGAACCTAACCTCATTGGAATTACGTGCCTCTTCATTAATTTCTGCAAAAATTAAAAAATGTACCTAAGAGATACAAATCGCTGCAGTTTCCAGTTGAAATGAACACTAGAGGCAGTAGAACTCCCACAACTGTTTTTGCTTTTTACACAAAAGTGTGATTTACAGGTACATTTTTAATTAATAAAGGAAAATTTTCACACAATTAGTCACAGAATGTTATGCTATGATTTTAAAACATTTTTAACATCCTGCACGAATCGAAAAGTGATACTCTTGAACGTTGTCGTCACTTATACAGCTTCATATGTATCATACATAGTTTCCTAGCTCAGTAAGTTTACTCGGTAACTCACGTGATACGGCGTTGTACTTAGGTGGTTAAAAGCAGCTGTTTTAATCCCGTGTAAAACAGAGAAAGTTCAGCAAATAGGTTTTTAAATTACTTTTGCATTTGTTAACACTATCGGGTAGGTTTAGGTTAGGTGTAGGGTGATTTTCCAACATGATAGAGCATTAATCTTTAGCGACACTCGCTGGTTATTAGAAATCTGAACAGCAAGCAAACTTTGAAACTGCAGCGAAATGTGCAGTAAGGTACGGGGTTGCAGAAATGTATTTCCAATGAGCCTGTTGGGTTGACATGTTAGTTTGACTATTAGTGTTGGAAGTTTGGATCTTTCGTCACATAAAACCTGTTTTCGGAGCCTTGTAATGCAATACTTTTTCAAGTAACTTTCCAAAACGATGCATAAAACTGACTTAAAAAGAACTCAAATGAATTAACCAGTTAATCAACCGCTTTAATTATGACATCGAGTTTTCAGCTAAAAATACCTCTTTTACAAAATGATGCATTAGGTCTTTATTTGCTTTTTTTAATTGAATCTATGAAGGTGCTGTAAACAGAATTGTATTTTCTAAAATATTATCTCATTATAAAAAAACAAAACAAAAAACAACACAATGATTTCATACATTTGCAAATTTACCGCTAACTGCAGATGCTGCATCCACTGCATCTGCCATGTTTTCTCACTGAAACGTCCCCAACTGGGAAACTCTGAATAATTAGTACATTGTTTTGACATAAATATGATCTTCCTGATGTGACTTTATTGCACCAAGTGTCCTCACTATTCTCATTGGATTGGAACTGGATTACTGTACTGTTTTTCTCCAACTGTTCAGAATTTTATTACAGTGTCCGTTCTCATGAAGGTCATGCAATCAAAACCGTATTGAACACAAATGTTAATGGCAATAAAACTGCTTGCTGTTCTTGAGGGCATTATTGAAATGGGTTCTTCTGCCCCCCACTTACTGTAAGAGACAATCGCGGTGTTTATTGGATCCGCAGAACGAGATTTCATTGCCTTCTTGACAACAGTAAGATACGAAAAGCTCCTGATGAAAGGATGATGAGCGGAGAGGATCACTCCGCGTGTGGGCAGTGGAGGAGGAGGAAAAGACATCATGGCTCTTGTGTTCAGATCAGTACAAGACAATAAAGATCAGGCTTGCAGCTGGGGAAGAATAATCACCTTCCTGTCCACTTTGATCAGTTCAGCTTAACAAGGATTGCTTGATCTTTCTTATGTTTAATGCTAGAGTTTCATAAAATATCTGCACTACTTATTTAAGTCCCATTAATGTTATTTTTTCCAGGCACTTATGTTGATTATTGAGCCTTTGTAAACGGTTGTGTTTCTTTAATGATCTAGCTCGGGATCCTTGTGTATCGTGGCAGGACCGGGCCTCCTCCGAGCCGAAGTACAGTAATTGGACACTTTAAAACATCATGAAAAGGGTACAAAAGCCGTTTTGAGCCAATCGTTCATGTATTATTCATTGCCTCGGAACAAAGCTTTATTTTGCATATCTGAGGCTCCCAATGGAGTACAACAAAACAAGAGATTTGACATTCAGCACATATGACGAGTATGTTATGTTTGTGGTTTGCATATAAATTGCTGGTCGGAGATCACTGTATGCGAGGCCTGCAAACTCAGCGTCCAGATTAAAGGATTAGTTCATAATTTCTCACTCATTTATTCATCCTCCAAACCCCTAGGGCTTAATTTCTTCTTAGAAGCACCAAAGGAGATGTTTTGAAGAATGTTGTGGTTGCTGTTTTCCGTGCAGCTGAAATGAATGAGGAATAAAGCTTTGAAATACAACACAAAGCGCCACAAAACTAGTCCATACAACTCATTCATAATATTTTAAATCTGAATCATTTGCTAATTTTGTCTGAAGAACATAGACAATTTAAGTTGCTGTTCATTGATTATAATTGATTAATAATTTTCTGTTTTTACAACTTCACTGCAAAAATGCTACTTAATGAGATTTTAACTTTTTAAAAAATACTTATTTTCAATTTAAATGATCAAAATATCCTTGTGACACTGCACAAAATAAGATAATTTACCATAAAAAGTGTTTTCTTGTAGATATTTTAATTCTAATATATATATATTAGAAGGATTTCTGAAAGGATCATGTGACACAAGACTGGAGTATTGATGCTATAATGTTATTTTAAATTTAAATAATATATCACAATATTAGTTTTTTTTTCTGGATTTTTAATCTAATAAATGCAGCCTTGATGAGCAGAAGAAACATCTTTAAAAGCCATTAAATATCTTACTGACCCCAAAGTGTATGTATGTGTATGTGTGTGTATATATATATATATATATATATATATATATATGTATGTATATATATTATATTTTATTTTATTTTATTTTTTTTAATGGAGAGTAAAAATGTAAACTAAATTTAACTTGTTGGTAACCCTATAAGGCAACATTTCTAATTTTTGTTCAAGTTGAAAAACTAAAACAACTGACACGAACACAACAAGCAAAAAAAGCAAAATTGACTAAAACCTCAAATAAAATATAAATAAACTAAAAATATAAAAATAAAGAGCAAATGAGAGCGAATGTTGAGATGCAATCCAGGCTTCAGACATCTTGTAATGTAGAGTTTTTATTTATATGTACCACTTTTGCAATGAATTTGGATGCTTTTGTGAAGCTGATGTGAAACTAATGAAAAGACAACCAGTTCAGTTCATGAAAAACATCCTACATTTCAGAAGAAAGTGTACTACGGTGCTTAATACATACTGTAGCATTTTCATGGTGCTTCAAAGCATACTAGGGTATAACAGTAGTGCCTGGTTCACTGCATACTGGCAGCGTTCACTGTAATTGTCGTTTTTTGTAGTTGTGGTTGCTGTTATCGCTCGAGGCAGGTCAGCCTGTGCCGCACTGGGGGGAAATTGTGATGCACGTAATGCTTTTCCCAATAACTTCACTTTTAATGTGACAGATTCCTCCAGCCCTTGACATCCGACTTTCCGCCAGTGGGTTCAGAGGATGGCGTATAGTGCTTTTCCTCTGCTCAGTCATGGACTAGAATTACCTTTTCACCGTCCTCTGATACTTTCTAATGTTCGTTGCGAGGCTCAGGTTGCATGTCTTCAGTGTCGCCCTGCGTTGGGCCTTCATTTCTGCCAGCTCTTTAATTATGTAATTGGATTAAGAACCTACACATCAAACAAGCCCTAAAGTTGTTTGTCCTCTTCTATCAAGATGAGATTGATTTGATGGGAAGGTATTTGATAACCTGTCCCCTTAATTTCCCCCCATCGGTCGCTGGCAGATGGAAGTTGATTAATTTTTTAAATGTTAGTCCCCAAAATAGCCCCTTTGGGTCGAACGTCCACCCACAGGTTACACAAAGAGGCAGATATCTCACGCTAGATGGCATTAATAGATGTTTCCTGACTGCTGCCACGTTGATGTTGACATTAAATCAATTATTCATCGCACTCTACAATCGGCTATATCTGATCCAACCCAAGAGATGACATATTAAGGCCACGTTTTGAGCGCGCCTCCAAACTTTCAGCCCATCAACATCCGCCGCTATGAAGGGTAATGATGTATAGAGACTAATAAGTCTATTCCGCTCATTTTCACGCTTGAGAGTCATAGCATCAATTTAAGGACTTCTATCTCCCCTCTGTTCTGCATTAAAGTCATGAGTCATTTCATCAGGCAATTTTACTGGTTGAGACGGAAGCAGAGAAAGCCATTTAGCCTCGTGTCGCTTCAACGTATAATTCATATCCATTCGCTGGAGGAATGAGTGCGATAGTGACAGGAAGTGAATTTTCTTTCTTTTTTTTTTGTGAAACACTTGAAGGGTAGTAGAAGGGTCATTGGTTTCTGGGATAAAAGCATATATAAGGCAGGACGTCAACATTTTTATGACATTAGACGTCAACTTTTTGAAAGAAATACGAGAAATGTTTTGAGAAGTCAAATTACTAATTATTTTCTATAATTTGTACTTTTCACAAAAGAACTATTTACGTAATTTTGACTACCGTACTGGCTGAGTCCGAAAGCTCTAAAAAGCTGCCTTCGGGGGCAGCATTGAAGGCATCAGGGCACGTCCGAATACAAATTCTGCTTTACTTCCTGTCTCCGGAGGTACCTTCTGATCAAATTTTGAAGACAGCATAGATTTATCTTTCGCTGGCTTTGATATATAGATAGCATCAAAGTTGCGTTTGATGCGTTTGTGTGAAAATTTTTATTTCTGACTGACTTTTTACACTTATTTCTAGCAAGAAATCAGTATTAAAGTAATTAAATATTAGTTTAGTTATCACCAAAACTTGTTTTGTTTTGTTGCATATCATTAAACTGTTAAACTTCCTCAGAAACCTGTTCATAAAAGTGCCTTCCGTCAAAAATCCCGCCTTCGAAGTCATTGCCTCGTAAAGCAGTAGGCTTTCGGACGCAGCCATAGTTAATTTTCGGAAAGTGCCCCTATTATGCATTTTTAAAAATGACCTTTCATGCAGTGTGCAACACAACTCTAAGTGAATGAAAACATCCTGCAAAGTTTTATTAGCATATTGCTTTGCATCATCAGTGTTTGGTGACACCCTGTACACAAAGCAGCTCACAAACACTGATGATGAAAATAAAACCAATCAGACCAACCACCGCAGATTAGCGTCACATAAAAAAAGTCCGAAAAACGTTAATTGTTGAGCAAGTAAAGTAAAAATAAATGCATATTATAGGACAATGAAAGTGTTTTTGACCTTGCATGCATATCAACTTGTTGTCGGGGACTGCTAAAACTAAAATATGAACTTTCGTTCCTCAAATATTGCTGCCCCTTGTAATGTTTTAAATATTATTAGGCTATATAACAAGTCTTTGAAAATGTTCTGCTAGTGTTGCTGTTGGACAGTGTTATTTTAGTAACATTAACAGTTACTAAAGTTACCCCCCACTGTCTGCAAACCCTTGAAGAGGGTTGATGTTTTCGTTTTTTCTGTAAACGAAACTACGCCAGTTATTCCAGAAACTTTTGGATTTGAAGAGGCTTTGATGTCGATCATAAGCAAAACAGCCTGTTCCCCAAGGATGGTTTAATTGTTCATATTGCTTTATTGGATCGTTCTTGACAATATGGCGACAGATGGTGAGAGAGAGATCATTTTAAACCCGCACCCTTTTACTTCCCGTCCCCTGAGGAAGCTGTCAGAAAGACCTGGATCATTTCATCAAATGGATTTTGAAATGATGCTCCAATACCACACACCAAAGTGAGATCAGCAAGAGAGTTTGTTTACACAGTTTATCGTGGTATCTTCAGCATGCGGTTCTGGGGCGCCATCCAAAAAAATGATTCACCTGTCCTTTGTGGAAATGGATCTGCTCTGTGGAGGGTTTGCCAGATGTCGTGTTACTTGTCGAATGGAAAAAGGATGTAGAAAGAACAACCAAAGGCGATTGATTTTGTTTTTTTTGATGGACAGGATGCCTTGTTGAGCTTCAGAGCTCCAGCTCAGTCCTGCGGGACGTTCTGTATAGCTTATCTGACCCGAGCAACAGTAACCAAAGTGGGCTGAAAGGACTGTTGTTAAGAGGTGCTGCATTGTCTGTGTTCGATCGGGGTAACGTCACATTGAACGCTCTCGAAATGTATCTGTTTTATCTAATTATTTTGACTAGTGCTAGTTTTCTCACAATCTATCTTCTCATAATAGATTTTTCCTAAAATATTGCTGTCAATCCCATGTGACTTTATTCTCAAAATATCACTACTTTTCTCAGAATATTACTCCTTTATTCTCATAATTTTATTCACTCAATGTTATTACTGTAGTCTAAATATTTCACATTTACTTTCATTTTTTTGGCTTGACAATTTTTCTTCTTTTTTTTTTTTGATCATTCTCAAAATGTTGCTGCTTTATACTATTTTCATAATATTACTACTTTATTTTCATAATTGTAAGTAGTTGCAAAATATAGCTCCATTTCTCAATATATTATTCCTTTATTCATATTATTTTTACTTTATTCTAAAAATATTAATACATACAAATTTTATTACTGTATATAGTTACTATATAATTACAAAATTATTACTATAGTCAAAATATTACTAATATATTTTCAGAACTTTGGCTTGACTATTTTCTCTCTTTCTTTCTCTCTCTCTCTCTCTCTCTCTCTCTCTCTCTCTCATATATATATATATATATATATATAATGAATATATGTGGGGGTTTTTTTTCTCAATATTTTGACTTTCAAAATATTGCTCCTTTATTCTCAAAATGTAACCACAAACTATACTACCCTTATATTATAAATGTACTTTCAGATATTGGAGTATTTGCAAAATATTGATACATTTCTCTAAATATTAACAATTCATTTGCATAATTGTACTTTGTCGCAAAATACTATTTTATCATAAATCTGACAATTCACAAAATATCATTACTTTTCTCAAGATACCCCGTAATGTTAATTTTATACACAAAATATTATTAATATTCTCAGAACATAAATTTTTCATAATCTCAATAATTTTGACTTCACAAAATATTTTTTAATTTCTCAAATTATTACTACTTTATTCTCATGCTTTTCACTTTATTCTCAAAATATTTGTACTATTTTTATCTCTAAATTGTACATAATTTTACATAAATGCAGTAAGAATCTAAAGTACCCCTTTTTTACCACTATAAAGAACCTTTTGTGTAATTGATAGATTCAATGTATATTCTTCTAGAAACCATCATTGCAAATAAAGAAGCTTCATTTTTAAGAGTACGCCCATAACTTCCAGTGTCAGCGTGTCATTCAGCTGCCCACAGGGCCTCGAGGAGGCAATATAATGACCCCCATGACAACAATGCATCCATCTATGCAAGGCCGAATTCAGAATAGACGGCACTGATGGGACCTTGGGTCCTCGGAGGACCTGCCATGAATTTCTCATGTGACTTAAAATAGATAGTACAGACAAGCTTGAACGTCTCAAGCCTGTTGCCAGGCATTGATGAATTATTCAGCTATAATGGAAAACGCACTGTGATCATAGAGCCACATGTGGCCGTTTCAAGCAGCAACTACAAAAATCTCACTTTGTTTCCGTCTGTCTCCTCCTTTCTTTTAAGCTTTCACTTTTCCCATCTGCACGTGGCTTGGCTATACTGGAGCGGCCGTGCTTTGTGGAGAGGTTTTACTTCTTTTTGATTTTGACTTTGGCGTTGTGGGGAAATTTGTCAAGGATACAATCAGGTTCTTCATCGTCTGTGTTCGATCAGGGTAACGAAAAATTGCAACACTGTCAGAGCTCAAAACTGTCACGCAAGAAAGGAAGAGTTGTAATTGGGTAATCCATCTTTTTTGTCACATGCATGTCATTTCTCAAGTAAGGCCATCTGCGCAGTTTGCTGTCTGCTTTTTATAAAAAGAAAAGAAAAGAAAAATGTGTCCTGATTTTTAATTGAAAATATCTGTTTTGTCTGATTGATGCAAAAAGAGCACACTATATTGATTGTATTCAAATAATATATTGTTTTGTATATAATATATACAGATAAGATTAAAAGCTTTAATAATAAGATTTAAGCTTTGTAATATTGTTTTCAAAAGTCTAAATTTCACATACTTTTTTTAATTACTCTATACTTGAAATTACAATATAAAATGTAATAGAATCTGACATATATTTAGCAAAATATTATTTTTTTTATTTTTGCCCCAAACCTTGTTTATTTTCTGACCCTGGTAACCTTAGAATGGAATTTTAATAATACATTTGGTCTCATTTATAATAATAAAAAACCTACAAATTTAATAAATGTATATAAGAATTATTATTTTACATTTTTATATGCATTGAGAAATTAAGTAGGGATTGGGAAAATAATCACTGAAAGTGGAAAAAGCCCCTAGATATTTAAAATTAAATGCCCTGTTAAGTTTTATTATTTTTATTACTATGTTATCCAATGCTTTTGCAGACAGTTCAGTTGTGATGTATATACAGTATGAATGCTATTCACTGCTTCAGAGGTGAGTGTACTTGAATGTGGTATTAACGTAATTTTATAAAAACTCAGAGCATTTGAAACTGCAATAATGTCGGCCTATTTATTTACAAAGCATTCCAGCAGAGCATTTTTTGTGTCTTTGATTAATAGCAAAGCTTAATTGTCAATTAGCTTCTCAGTTATTTAGTATTTAACGAATTTGCAGTTGTTACTGGTTATTAAATAACAGGTCTTCATAAAGAGTGTCATGTTCAGAAATAATAATAAAGAGACTGCAGTCCTTTTGAATTTGCACAGCTTGCTGGAAAAAAAGCTGCTCGCTGGATATTCCTCTGTACTTTCGTCGTACTTCATATCTCATTTCATCCTCTTTCCTTTCTTCCCTCTTAAGCCTGTTCTCAAAGAGGCCTTGGGATTGTCAGTCATTTGCAAGTGCCTCAGCGTTAATTCCCCCAAACGCCGGGACAGTGACGGAGCTCACACCCACAGGATTTATATGGTGACAGCCAAAACGCCAAGTTTGAGCTAAGAAGGGAGCACCCGTCAAGCTCCCACTGAGTCTAAGCCTTTCTGAAATTCCTCTCTCAACCGACTCCCCTCTTTCTTCCCGTCTTTCCCCAAGCTGGGTTATGTCACGCTTTATAATCACTCTGAGTGTAGTTTCCCCAAATGTGTGAATCATTCACTTCCATGCACTACTATTTCGTTCGTTATAACATGAGACCAGCATTCGAGCAAAGAATTATTTGATTGGTTGGACCCGTTCACACCAAGCACGATGACTATAAAGACAACGATAACTATATTTGCGTCCACAACAGTGAAAGATATCGTCAGTCTATTATAAGCTCAAGCGCGTCGTCTGCCGCTTTAAATTCTCAAGCGCGTGATGATAGCAGGATTGATTCTGATTGGTTCTGACGTTTCTGTCATTCATCAGCTGGAAAAAATCGCTCTGAAAATGATTCCAACGATATCATTTCTCTGTGCCTTTATCGTTATAGTTTTGGACTCTGCTATATTAAAATTAAGAACTATATCTTTATCATTACCGAGCTTGGTGTGAACGGGGCTTAAATCTGAACGAGAACGATGTTTTGTTTACATTTAAACACACAGTCTCGTACTATTTCTTCTAATAATAGCCTACTCCAAAAAGTTTTGTAAAGATTTGTTTTAGCTGCACTTTTATTCTGAACTGCTTGAGTGAGTGAGTGAGTCATTCATTTATTTACTCATAGTGATCCAATGACTCATTCAAAACATAGATAATTGAAATCACTGGAAAGAATATGCTAATCATTTGCAAAGTCACACAATGACGTGTAGCATGGTGTTTAACCTTTCTAGTCATTCATGTCCTAGTGCATGCAGGGAAGAGGGTGAATGTGAATGACCAAAGGCTCTTTTCAGGCATATTTGACCAACCCCCCCCCAAAAAAAATAAAATAAAATAAAAAATATATATATATATATATATATATATATATATTAATATAAAATTGTTATGAATCATTATTTACCAGACTGCTCATTTAAGCATGGTTTTATTTATTTGTAATTGTGTCTTTTTTCTTCTAACTGGGACTTTAAGCTTCTTTTAACTACAACATTTTTCTCCTCATATTTGGGAGTTTTATACCCCAAAATGTCAATATTTCTTTCAATGTGACTTATCATTCTCGCAATTACTACTTTATTTCTCATCACTGCGACTCCAGTAATTGCAGCTTTATACATAACAGTTGTGATACTTGAACAAAACAAAATATTTATATTCTACTGTGGAATTTGTATTTCTTTTGGTTATTTTCTTTAGCATTATTTACTAGAGAGCTCATTTAAGATCAAAAGACTTTAAATTTATTTAAATGCAGCTTAATTTTTTTGTAATTTAGACTTCATTCTCGTTCAGACTTAAGCCTCGTTCGCACCAAGCACTCATCACTGCGTCTCCAGTAAATGCAATTTTATACGTAACAAATTGTGATAACGTCATATTGGAAGAAAAATAAATATACTATATTCTTCTGTGGAATTTGCATTTCTTTGGTTATTTTTCAGTATTATTTGCTAGAGGGCTTATTTAAGATCCTGAAATTTGAGTTATTTACTTGCGTTATTGAAATTTGTATAGACTTCTCGTACAATAAATAGCAACCTATAGATTTAACAGACAAAATCCAAATCATTTCTAGCCACGAGATAATCTAGTTCAGTACTGTGGGTGTTAGAGAACTGCAGCAAAATGTGTTTTCTGGGCCAGAAGGGATTGACAATAGCAGAAATAAATCCCACAAAGCGCGAAAACATTAGCGATGCAGCAGGTTTTACGCGAGACCTCCTCTGCTGCCGGTTAGCCCGCCGTCGTGTGGTCTCTTTCCTAGAGACAGTATAAGTCTGCCAGCTGTCAGCGCTAGGCCACTGTTGTCTAGCCACTGCAGAGATTAGAGCTGGTTACTGGAAACAGCAAAAGCAGGCGGTGTGCCACAGGATTAAAGAAGACGCTGAAGTAGGCCAGGCTCGCATCCAGAACAAAAATACGGGGGCCTCTGTCCCAGAACATTGCCCTGTGTAATAATGGTTAATCCTTCTATTTTACGCTGGCACATGGGTGTCATATTTCTGGCTAGGTCGGACTTCATGCAGCATGCTGCTGTTGTGACCAAAGGGGGCAAAAACAAGTATGCTCTGTGTTTTTTTTTTTTTGTCATGAGAGCTTGTATTCATAATTCTCGTTTGACACAGAGTGGGTGGTAAACATCATTACTTTTGGATGCTGCTGGTGTTTTTGCGTTTTCATCATTGTTGGCAATCAGTCTTACAATGAGATGCGAGATGCTGGGATTATATTATCCAGCAATCTTAGGTAAACTTAGGTTTGAATTACCTTATTTCTTGTTTAATTAAATCAAGCGCTTATTGCTTAAGATGCCTATTTGTTGAAGGCCCTGCACACAATTCTCTAATGAAAAAAATCAAAAGGTAATTATGATATTAATCACAATTGTGACACTTAATATTTACACTTTTTCTTGTTTTTCTTGTAATGTCTGCTATATCTCACAATTTGACTGTTTCTAATAACTGCAATGTTTTATATCATAACTTGCAATTTTTTTGTAATTTTTTTCTTGTAATTGGTACTTTTACATCTCACATTTAACTAAATTGCAGATTTATTTTTGTAACTACAACGTTTTAATTGAGATTTTTATATTCCATACTCTGTCATTAATATTTTTCAAAATAACTTTTATCTTCTGATTGGCTTATTATGTCAATAATGTCAAACATTTTAGCTTTATTTTTTTTAATTGCAACTTTTTCTTGTAATTGGGACTTTGATATCTCACTGTTTATGACTATATATCATAAATTAAAGCTTTATTTTTTGTAATTGGGACTTTGGTATATTACAATGTGACTTTATATTGTTTCATAGATTACAGGTTTCTTTTTGTAATTACTACTCTTATTTTTCACTTCTATATATCACTGTGTGACTATCATAAATTCACTTTTTCTTGTAATTTGAGACTTTAGAGTATACACTACAAATTACAGCTTTAGTTTTGCAATTGCAACTTTTTTCTTGTAATTACAATTACTGTAACTCCTACAATGTGGTTTTCACAATTCACAACTGCACCTTTCTCACAATTTCTCATAGTTGCAAAATACTGTTTCATAATTGTAACTTGTTTTCTTGTAATTGCTGTTGACAATTATGACTTTATATAACAATTGCAGTTTTCTTTCTTGTAATTGCAACTTTTTTTTCAGAATTAGTTTTTTTTTTATCTCAAAGTGAAATTCTCTTATTTGCAACATCATTTTTTTTCTAATGTGACAGTATCTCTAGTATCAGTTATCTTTTATTCACTTTAAGCTGGAAACTGATTTACATTTAATCATCAGCAATCAAAGGCCTGATTGGATTGTTTTTCCACGAGGGCTTTTTCCACTTGCGTGTCATAATGGCCATCCCATATTTTGTCTGTAACTCAAGCTGAGGCATATCAGTCAAGTCACTCCAAACATAACCTAAGGCTCATTATCCACAACAGCTGCTGAGGTCAATGGTGATCTGGTATCAAGTGGTTGTCGCCGTGCTCTTAAATTTATACAGGCCAACTCAATGCAGTAATGAAGGTACGGAGTTATGTGCTAGTATACTTTGTGAATCCTCTGTCAATAGCTAAATTTCCATGAGAAGAGCATAAAAACCACTCAAGGAGAAATTACAACCTCTTTTCTTAATTCACTCAAGTGAGCCAAGAGTGTGTGTGCGTTTGATTTGATCAATGTGCATTTTCCAGGCTTCATCTTTACCGTTCAGTCCTAGAGTTCAAAGCTCTCAAAGCAGTTGAACTCCACTAGTGTCAGACAGAGATTAGAGCAACCATTGATTCTGAGACACTTTAAAAGCAGTTTATTCTTTGACAGGCATTTCAACAGCGAAACCTCAAAACACTCAAGACACCCTTGAAACAGCAATTTTATAAATGTTGTTCTATTCACTACCAGTTTATGGATCGCTAGCCTTTTTTTGGTTGATGCTCCATCTAATACACAGTAAGCAGTCTACAGAGGTAGTATTTTAGGGGATCACAGGCTCTTCCAAGTGTTCAGGTATAGGCAACTAAATTATACTATGCTAATCAAGCTAATGCTTTGTGTTCAAGTTCACCTAAAATGATTGTGAGGGAGATTAAATGTTGTCAATAATGTAAGAAAAAATGATGCGGACGTTGAAGATCTTGATGAAGATGTTTATTGCAGTATAGCAGTGACAAAGTACATGTGGTACCTTGGGTTCAGCGGAGTGAGAATGAACCCAGAACATCATTCGTTCAAACC
>JAUCMS010000049.1:7786968-7802629 GCA_032357445.1 Enteromius radiatus | reverse complement strand
AGTGATTAGCTCGTTAATTCTCTGAGCTAGAGAGCAGTTGACTGCACTGATCCCAGTGCAGTCCATAGGCCTGACAGCTACAGTAAAAATTGGTTAAATGGTTAATAGTAAATTCCTGTAAAATTTACAGTGAAAAACCGTAAACTGATATTCCCAGAATTCCCTGCATTACATTTCAAATTTAGTTTGAATTTGATGTTTTTTCTTATCAGTTTTGTTTATTAGGGTTGTATGTGACATGTAATGCTGTTAAACTAATGTTTATTGCGTATTTTAGTTTAATAAGCCTCACCATGATAGTGTTTAGTGTTTGTGTGAATGACACTGAGCTCCTTCTTTATACGTTACTATTTAAAAGCTGCTTGTGATGGGCTTTGGTTCATCATGTGACTTTCTCATCATCACCTGCATTTGGTGCTTATCAGTTTATTTCAAAGGATTTCAAAGGTTGGTATATTAACATTATATCAATTAATGAACTTACTATATTTAGCTATGAATTTAACTTAAAAATGGTAAAACCTAAAATATTGTTACCATATTTTTTTTACAGTGGAACTCCCGCAACCACAGCTGCTGTTTTTTTACCGTGAATTTTACAGATTTTTTTGTAGATTTATTTCAAGTTAAAAATAACAATATGAAATCAAGCGGCATTAATTTTGAAGAAAAAATTTTAATGTTCGAAACAATTACATATGTTTTTTTTTTTTTTTTTTTCCTGAATCTGTTTTTAGAAGATTGATCTTATTTTGCATTGATATTTTATGTTTAACCAGCCTCTCAACAGCTGTTACTGGGAAACAAACACTAATTGCTTGATTTGCCCTTCACGTATCGACTAACAGCTGTTATGTAATTCTCAGGTGACATGCTACCTTGCTGAGGTGAACAACAGAGCAAAGAGGTAGCCGTGTCTCTCATTTACTCCTGACAGCTTTCAGGTCGAGGCCAGCTCTGTTTCAATTCCAATGCAGGCAAAACTCAGTTAAATGTATTTTTACTATTTTAATCACCATCATATTGCTCCAAAACCCTATGGGCCGGTTTCCCGAACAGGTTTTAAGACTAGTCCTAGATTAAAATAAATGTTAAGAGCTGTCTAAACTGGAAAAGGCTTGCACTGAGATATCTTAAAATACATCATTGCCATTGTTTGGACTTAAAATGCTCACAGATAATGCATTTTTCTAAGACATGTTTCTAAAAATTCTTAAATGTCCTAAATTACCAAAGGTCTAGTCCTGGCTTAATCTAATTCCTATCCGGGAAACCAGCCCTATGACACATAAAAATATTTTAAACATCTATTTGTCTCCCCTTTTTTTTTCCGTCTATGCAATAAAAGTCCGTTTGGAGCAATGTTTTGGACACCATTGATTATGTGGACAAAAAGAGTTTAAACTGTTGACTGACAGTAAACATCTGTCATTTAGGTAAAGTAGACCATTAAGCAGAGGAAATACTTTGTTACCTTACTTAAGTAGAAATTTTGAGTATCTATACTTTACTGGAGTAATTATTTTTCTAATAATAACAATTTTTTACTTCTACTTCTTACATTTTCACGCAATTATCTGTACTTTCTACTCCTTAAATTTTTAAAATAGCCTTGTTACTCCTATTTTATTTTGGCTTCTTGTCATGCCGGTTTGTCATTGTTCAAAACTTCAAACAAACATCCAGATAAATCCCGCCGAGTGTATATAATTGCAGTTGGATGAGAAATATATACCATTCCGACACTCTACTGGTTTGAACGATTTTCGTAATTTATTATTTTGTTATAAAAATATATTTGGCATATGGGCCTGTGTCTTTATTATATAGCTGCTTTTTGCTTGTATAAAATAAATAGCTGGAAACAAATGTAGGTATTTTTAATGGGTCACAGCCACGTATCAACTCAAATGTAATTTCACGAGTTCGCACTTCCTCGTAATACGAATAGAATATCATGTTTGGCTTGCTGTCCAGGGGGCGAGCCGGGAGATCGGTGGACTCTGAGCCCTAGTAGTTTGAACCCTTGCGAGGGCAGAGCTTGGCGTCCGGCTCGAACCCTGCATGCCCCCCGAGTGAAGGAAGGTACTTGAGATGATAAACCCTAGTATACTTCTAATTGAGTACTGAATGTGAATACTTTTGACACCAGTGCCATTAAGGGGGTAATATATTTTTAAATTGATGTCTAACTATGCAGTGGTACAGTTACAGTATTTGTATGTCAACAGTTAGGCAGTTATTGCACATATGCAATATGGACACATAAATTCATATGAGAGCACTTTTTTGAAGACAATTAAATTTAATAAGCTGTTGAAATATGCTTTGTTGACATCTCATGAGGGGGGAAGACAGTAGGGGTGGAAAGAAAAGTGTCAGGGTATTATTAATCATTGCCTATTATTATTATTCATGATTTTCTGACATAATGACCCGTGACACAATCTTTGACACCTGAGCCATAGTCAGGTGTAGTTTTCTATTCACCTCGTGCTGCTGCTTGACTTGTAGCCATCCTGTGCGCTCCGTTTGTTGTGGTCTTTGCTGATTGGACAGCTTCATCGTGTCAACTGATATGGGCTTGAACCAGGGGCTGCTCATGCGTTTGGGTTACCAGAGATGATGGGGGAGGGAGAAGAAGGGTTGTGCTGGGGTACATCTGAAATGTCACTTTTCAATAACAACCTGGTACTCTGGGATTGAACTAGAAAGCTTCTTTTCTGGTAAGTCACGCTATGTTTAACTGTAGCACCAGGGTGGGCCTGAATGTTCATGTCAAAATGCACTGGAATTTGTAAAGACCATGTTAACATTAATGTATAATTTATCTTAAGTTATTTTTTCAGTCTTTTGATAAAATGCTAACTAGCATAAATTAAACAAGATGGTAAGTCATTTTGAAGCTAAACCTAGCTCAAATCTTGATTTCATTTATTCTTGGCTTATAAAGAAATCCTTTTTCAAAAGAGGGTATTAAGTCATCTGAGATTTCAGTATTCATGGCATATTAAAGCTTTTTCTATGTACTTTTGTCTTTAACATTTCAGAGAAAAAGCTGGCTTCTGAAAGATGAATGTTGGTCATAAAGATTTTGTGCAATATAATCATCCAGATTGTTTATTCAGATCCCTTTGAAAAGAATGGCACACTGGATGAATGAAAATGCAAATTCACTTTCTGACAGTAACTTTCAAACAGTCAACATGGTGTGAACAGGTCTTAAAGGGATAGTTCACCCCAAAATTTAAATTCAGTCTTTACTTACTCTCCAAACTCATAAAACCTTTGTTTAGCTTTACTCACACACATTTTAGGGATGTAATACAAGAGCTTTCTTACCCTCCATAAACAGCAAGGTAGTTACAGTATCATGTTTAAAGGCCACAAATGTAGTATGGGCATAATTAAAACAGTCCATGTGACATCAGTGGTTCAACCATAATTTGACGAAGCTGCAAGAATACTGTTTGTATATTTTGCACATGAAAAAAGTATTCAGGACAATCAGATGGACTATTTTAATGATAAATACTAATCATACTAATAAAATACTAATAAATAAATATTAAATAGGCTACTATATTTCTGGGCCTTGAATGTGTCAGTTGCATTGCTGTCTATGCAGGACAGAAAGCTCTTGGATTTAATCAAAAATATCTACATTTGTGTTCTGAAGATTAATAAAGGCCTTATGGGATTGGAACAACACGAGGGTGAGTAATTAATGACATAATTAAAATTTTTGGGTAAACAACCCCTCTTAAGACCTATTCACACCAAGTTATATGTTTGTCAGAAACTGAAAGTGAACTATCCCTTTAATGGTGTTATGTAGGGGGATTAATTAAATTGCAGTTTTACAGTCACTTTAGATTATCCACGCTAGTCTAAAAATGTGCTGTGTCTTCACAAAGATATTTTACCCAGCTGCACTTTTTTGGCCAGCATTTTCTAAAACATTGATAGCAGTCATATTCATGGAAACTGTTAAGTAATCATGCTCATACGAACTCATGTTAAGTAATATTTTGACTCGGGGGAGCTTCACAATGCTGTTGAAGCAGTTATAGATCAGAGTTGCAAAGTTGTGGTTAATCGATACCTGTTTTTGTGTGTCTTTTCTCTAGGTGTGAGGTGCAGTGATTCAGCCCCAGTAAGGTAGGGAAGGGGCATGGCGGGTTGTCCACGCCTGAGCTTACCGGGGCTGTTTGTGCTCCTAATCGCTGCATCCCTAACACATGGCCAAAGCTGCCCACAGCGCTGTGACTGTATCCCTCATCAGAGAGCCGTGATGTGCCAGAACAAGCGCCTGGGCTCTTTTCCTGGAGGCATCCCGACTGACACACGGCTACTGGATCTGAGCGGCAACAGTTTGCGCTGGGTGGAATACAACGACTTGTCGACTTTCTCGAGACTCGAGGAACTGGACTTGAGCGAGAATCTCATCAGCGTACTGGAGCCTAATGCCTTCTCCAGCTTGCTTAACCTGAGAGTGTTGCGTCTGCGAGCCAACCAGCTTAAACTCGTGCCCATGGGTGCCTTTTCACGTCTCTCCAACCTCACCACTCTGGACCTAAGTGGGAATAAACTGGTCATCCTGTTGGACTTCACCTTCCAGGACTTGAAGAACCTCCGCAATCTGGAGGTCGGTGATAATGACCTGGTGTACATTTCAAACAAGGCTTTTCTAGGACTGGTGGGGCTCCGGGAGCTAACCATCGAGAGGTGCAATTTGACCTCTATAACTGGACAGTCTCTTTCCTACCTTCGAGGCTTGATGACTCTTCGATTACGCTACCTCAGTATTGCTTCACTGGAAGAGCAGAACTTTCGCAAACTTGGTGGACTGCGGGGTCTTGAGATCGACCACTGGCCCTTCCTAGAGTACATCTCTCCACACAGCTTTCAAGGTCTCAACCTGTCTTGGCTCACGATTACCAACACCAACATTTCCACCGTACCTACGGGAGCACTTCGCAACCTAATTCACTTGGCAAGCCTCAATCTGTCTTACAACCCCATCTCGGTTCTTGAGTCCTGGGCCTTGCGGGATCTCGTCCGCTTGAAGGAACTGCATCTAGTTGGTACAAACCTGATATCGGTGCAACCCTATGGTCTTGGAGGCCTGCAACAGATACGACTGCTCAACTTGTCAAACAATGGATTAGTGACCCTAGAGGAGGGATCCTTCCACTCAGTCAACACCTTGGAGACGTTGCGGGTAGATGGCAACCCTCTGTCCTGTGATTGCCGGCTGCTGTGGATCCTGCAGCGCCGGAAGACCCTCAACTTCGATGGAAAGTCACCTATTTGCGCCACTCCCTTGGAACTGCGTGGAAAAGCAGTCAGTACCTTCTCAGACTCTGCGCTCTTTGACCATTTTACCTGTCAGCGGCCTAAAATTCGCAACCGCAAACTGCAACAGCTGACAGCACGTGAAGGCCAGGTGGTGTCGTTTGTATGTCGAGCCGAAGGAGACCCAACTCCAGTCATCTTTTGGATTTCACCTCAGCGCCGACGTATCACTACCAAGAGTACTGGCCGAGTGATTGTCCTACCTGAAGGTACACTGGAGATCCGTTACGCCCAGGTGACAGACAGCGGGACTTATATCTGCATTGCAAGCAATGCTGGTGGCAACGATACCTACTTTGCCACGCTAACAGTCAGTGGATTGCCATTGGATGCTGCTTTGGCAGCCAATCGCACCTACTATGTGGGAGATCTAAATGACACGAATTTAAACGACACACGTGTCTTCCTAAAATTCACACTGGACCTCAAGACCATCCTGGTGTCCACGGCAATGGGCTGCATCATGTTTTTGGGTGTTGTGCTTTTCTGTTTCATTCTCTTGTTTGTGTGGAGCCGAGGACGAGGTCAGCACAAGAACAATTTCTCAGTTGAGTATTCATTCAGAAAGGTAGACGGTCCCGCTGCCAGCGGTGGTCAAGGAGGGGCACGAAAGTTCAACATGAAGATGATATGAAATGGGCACACTAGCAGTTTAAAGGAGTTAAACGCACATTATTGTTATATCAAACTGAAATACATTTCTACTACCAGTCCTGCATTTGACTATGGGTTCAGATTTTAAGACACAGAGGGTTTTAATGGGAGCAATGAATAATGTAGTTGCTGAGGGGTGCTTTCCATCAGCAGCTATTTATAATCTAACCTTACTTTTGCCGTCTTGGGATATTTTACATATTTATTAAGACATTTATGATGAATTACATACTTGCAGCTGGCATTAGGTACCGTTTTAAACTTTCTCGTGTGAGAAGGCCAAGCTTGTAGTGATATATAACGACCATTAAAAATACTACCATGCAATTTTCTACAGAACATCGTTTTAAAATGAAAGTTCAGTTACACTCTTAATGTTTCGGAGGTTGTTGTGAGGAAAAGTCCAGGATGATTTAGATTATAATTGTTTAAAGAGGTGCTTTTCGCTTGCCAAGAAATTGCCAGTGCCCTCAAAAGATAAAATAAATCGCAGTTTGCTAGGCAATTAATTTATATGCTCAGTACTTTGTAGGCAATAAAGTGGGCATACACTTCACACTGCCAATTTAACAAGGATTTGTTGTTGAATTAGCCTCAAATCTTAGCCTGTTAGCCACTTTGTTGGAAACATGAGATGCTAGACGACTGTTTAATTATATCTTACTTAAAAAGTTAGTCGATTTAGTTTGCTATGGATAATAAGGCTATCGAATGCTTCTATATTACACTGCCACCTACTTCCACCTAGTCATGCCCGCACAAAATTACACACACACACACACACACACACACACATGCATATGAAGGTACTGTAGTAACAATATAAAAGCACATTGACTTTATAAAAATATTACATATTTATCAGCTAAATACCAATTGCCTCAGTATCTAGACTGGGTTTAAGACATTTTGTATCTTATTGTATATATATTGTTGTTTTGCGTGTTTATTATTGTGCCCTGTTCTCATGTTAGTAAGTTAATGTGAAATACTTTTATTCAATATAAAATGTTCTTAATTAATGAAAGAGGATCTGCATTAAAAAACGAAAACTTTCTTAGCTTTTTATTACAGGTGACTTTCAGTTGTTGTACGTCTTTACGCCTCTTCTGTGTAAGTGTAAGTGTGTTTAAAAGGGAATGTCAGTCTCATAACTTATTTCATGTTAATTTGCATGAGTATACAGTCGAAGATAGCTTTTTGTGCACAGGCTACTGATTCTGTGATCCATCAAGGAGTTCTTACGCTTGCATTGTCTGTTTATAAATAGTATTTATGATGAGTTAGATCTTGCTCCAGTGCTGCCGATTACAAAAGAAGCAGGAAGGCACTTTACAAAGCTGTTCTGCTGCCCCCTAATGTTAAAATACCACATTTTAAAGAACACAGGGTATCAGTCTCAACCTTACTGCCTTCTAGCGATCACTCTCTATTTAAAGCAATGCTTGAATTAATTTGATTATTAGCTGTTTTGTTTGAAAAGATCAATAGCGCCCTGAACTGTTTTATTTTAAGCAGCATTGTATGCATATTGCAAACTGCCAGAATTTGTCGATAACGACTGTAAAACGAAGCTTTTTGATATTTTTGTAAAAAGTCATTTTACAGTTTTATTTATTGTAATTTAAATAAATGGGTATCCACAGCATTTTTTGTTCTGGATAGTTGCATTCTTAAATATGTTAAGAATATTGTTATTATACTGCAAAAAAAAAAAAAGCTGTTTATAAAAGCATGTATACAAGTCCCTGTGTTGTAATTTCTTCTTTTTCTGATTTTTTCATGTCATCATAAAGTAATATTATACAGTACATTAATGTTTTTTGACTGATTTATGTAATGCAATGCATACATAACCTTTAATGGTTCTCAACTTTATTTTTGCAAATGCCAAGATGGTTTTCAAAATAAACATTACATAGAATTTTATTAGTTCCTTTGAAAAAGTTTACTTTTAAAACCAGGTGGCCGGTTGCATAAAAGGTTAAGACTAGTCTTAAAAATTAGTCTGCAAAATTTTTCTTTAAGACTAAACAAATTCAGTTACATAAAATGAGTCTAAGGTAAATGCGAAAAATAAAACATTACTCTTGGCTAACTGCTAGTTGGTCAGACTGGCTCTTAAGACACTTGAATTTCTGATAGACAGCCGCTTGTCAGCATACCTCCATTTGGTCCCGCAAACTTGAAATGAAATGACATGACAGCTGAGCAATAATTGGCCATAAGCATCTGGCACAGTCATGTGTCCACAAGAAGATGTCAATTATTTTCTTATCATGACACTTTTCTATTCATACCATCTGCTTTTCAAAACAGACATGAAGGCATAAAATGGTTTACTTGGAAAAAAATAAAAGCTAAAAAATACGTCATTGACCTTTTGACCTATTATCTATATCACACAGGTAAGTACAGCATTTTCCCTCAACCACCCTCTTATTTACACATAAGAATAAGAAAATAAGTGTAATCTTAATACAAAACGGGAGTGTTTTTGAGGTTTTTATGATGTTATAGATCTAGTCGCCTGTGGCCAGGTATTTTGTATTAAACAGTCTATGAATAAACTGAAAAAGAGAAGTGCTGTGTTTCACTTTCACACCAAAGATGCATGATCTCTATCAATGCAATATTAATATGCACATACCCATTATAGAGATTAGCACTCTGTACAAAACCAGATAATGATTTGTGCAGGTATTCTGTTTTCAAAGTCTTTTCCATTGGCTTTCTGTATTTAATACGCACAGCATGCTGTGCGATTGATGGATTTGTGATGGAAGTACTGAATCATTGTTACACCTACGAATTGTGTTGCTGACTGGAATATTCATCTTCATGCTATAATTTTGCGTCTTTGCTCACCTATGATGTCACTGCACAAAGCCAGCAAGAAGTGACTCAAATTGAAATAAAAATGTGTGATTGATGAATCAAGGCTGTCATTAAGGAAGGACATTTAAGAATGTGGTGTATATATATATATATATATATATATATATATAAATTTAACAACCATTTTCTTTTGAGCTGGCACAGCTAGGCTAAGTTTCTTTAAATCAGTCTAGGTAAAATATAACAATGCCTTTGGTATATCTTTGGTGAATGAAAGAAAAGATAATTAGTGTGATTATGTGATTATAGAATCAAGACTGTGTTGAAGAATGCAGTGTTACTTCTCTTAGTGTTAGCATAGCTGGGCTACGTTTCTATAGTCTTGTTTATACAACATGATATTTATATCTTTGTTGAATGATAAAAAGTGATAAGTAAATATGACTTTTTAATATGTGAAAAAAGAGACTAAGAGACTTAGATTGCACAGGGTATATATATATATATATATATATATACATTTTAGTGTAATAATTTTTTTTTACTTCCACTTAAAAAAAAATGTAAAACTTTATAAAAATTATTTTGAATGTCATACAACTTGATGAAAAAAAAGACTGAAATAAAAGTAAATGTTTAAGTAAACCCTAGAAGATCACGCTTGGTCTCAGAACTGGCCAAAATAGATTTACAAAAATGATAAACACAAGAAAACAGCTAGATCTTGTGCTAGAGGATGTGGTTTACAGATGTTAAAGACAAAGACAATATACTTTTAACTTCCTATTTCTTCGTTGTACTTCTCTCCCTTCATCTCTCAGGTGGTTAACAGCAGGAAAAAGAAGAAATTAATGACTTTTAACAATAAAGGGAGAGCAAAATGTGCGCTAATCCAGTATTCAACAACAAAAAGACTAAAGGCGACTTTGGTTAATGAAGAAATTTCATAGCTATGCAATATGTCTTTGAGTTGGGCTAATTATGCAAGTCACTGAATCACTTGTATGACTTTAGTGGTAACTAGCTCGCTTTCCTCACTTTATGCAGGGTGTTTGTGGCATATTTGCTGTAGACATCGCAATTGATCATGAACGGTGACTAATAAGTGCTGAGAAACCCCCACTTCACCTTTCCCACCCCTGCATGCCACTGAAACTTTGTCTGCACCCCCCTTTCACACTTAAAAAACCACAACAGCCCCGTGGAGTCCTTCGACCTGTCACCAAAAGCAAGCAGCACAATTCACACACTTCCAGTTTCACAGGCGTCTGTGAAGGCGAAAATTCTTTCAAGATAAAAGTAATGCTGCATAAATAAACTCTGTGTTTTGAACTGTTGTGCACACACTCACACACAAAAAAAGTCAATAAACTGAGATTTTCATTTGCATTTTATTGTAAAATAATTCTGAACATCATACAACTTAATGCAGATGAATAAAAGTAAATGTAAAACACAAGGTAAAACAGTCTGTTTCAGATATCCTCCTTTTTAATGACAAAACTAAGCTAATAGTTTGTTAGCGGTTATTGTTGCTAGCATGTTAGCACAGGCACACATTTGTCTTCAAGCATTTAAAAAAAACTTAACATGTCTACAGCGTTGAGTCCGTCTAAATCCACTGAACAATTCCTGAATGCACTGCATTCATATGAACAAGTTCAAATGACTATCAAAATGGCTCTTTGCAGCCCCCTGAAATACTGAATTTTGAGTTGTCTGAAGGTAGGTTACTGATGTGAGGAAACCAATGTTAAAATGATGGAGTCAGAAGGCATTTTGGTGACCACAGAAGCAAATCTCCTGAGATGTGGAAGTTGGTTTTGGCCTCATTTATAAAACGTTGCGCAGAAGCCATCCTAAATTGTATCTTATGATCACTTCTCCGATATGCGTATGTAGGAATGAGCGTACAAACAGAAATCGAGTTTACGTGTCTCTTTCGCATGTGAAATCTATGAATCTTGAAAAATAAAAATAAAACATAGGATTGAATTAAAGCTAGTTTACAGCAGGGATACTCTGCAAAGGCACTGTTTGTTCATGTGTTGCACTGATTCATATGCATTTTTGAATTTCAACGGGAACTCCTTTAAAGGTGCCACAGAGTGGAAAACTGTATTTACCTTGGCATAGTAAGAGTTCTGTACATGGAAATGACATACCATGAGGCTCAAACACCATTGTTTCCTCCTTCTTATGTAAATTTTGTGAATAAAAAAAGAGACTGAAAAATAGGTGAATCAGAATATAACACAGACTGTGAAATCACAGTCGGGACCACTACGCCCCCAATATTTGCATAATGCGAAAAACGAGGACAATAGCAAAAATGGCAGATCACGGAAATAGTCTGTGCCATTGTCTGTATTCGAAAAGGCACAGAAGGAAAACAACCTGTTGTAATAAAATATCACTAGCCACTAAAGGGACATGGTTAGCTTGCTAGCAGTAGCCTCACATCTCACATTACATCACTGTACATACATTTAAAAAAAAGGAAAGGAAAGGACATGATATGACATGACATGTGGCCAGGTATGGTTTCCCATACTAGGAATTTGTGCTCTGCATTTAACCCATCCAAGTGCACACACACAGCAAACACGCTTACAGATCCTGAGAACCACTAACAAGCATCTGACCTTGTAAATTGTGTGGCGCTCATAGTATAAACAGAGTTCGTGTGATCGCGAAAGTGAAAGTAAAAAGCAATCATGCATTTGAAAGCAGTTTCAGTGCCCAGCATATTAATAGCAGCATATTAATTATGCCCAGATTGTATTTACAGTATAATTACGTGACGATATAACTGCGAGAGAAAGTACTGAAATATATATTTTCCTCCCTGTGTTCCCTTCCTACTGTGCGAGCTGCTGAAACGAACCACACTGTAAAACAGCCAATCAGAGCAGAGCTCAACATTATTGTTCATGACCCTTCCAAATAAGCCAATAACTATGAAAGCCCGTTTCCACCACTAAATGAAGAATAAGAAAAGGTTATTGCGACTTTATGTCACAATTCTGACTTTTTTTCAATTGTGTGTTATAAAGTCAGAATTGCGACTTTATATTTCGAAATTCAGATTTCATTATTTACAAATGTGTGATATAATGTCACATTTCTGACTTTTTTCTCAGAATTGTAAGATATAAACTTGCAATTTCGAGTTTAAAAGTATATATCTCACAGTTCTGACAAAATTTCAACTATATCTCACAATTCTGAGAAAATAAGTCAGAATTTTGAGATAAAAAGCTAAATATTTAAAAATGTTTATTCAGTAGCGGAAACAGTCTTTCATAAACAACAGATCATTTAGTTCTAGGGAGAAATCCTAAGGTTGTAAATGCACATATAAAACAATTCCTGGAGAAATGTTGCCCTTACCTAAGCCACATAACTTCTATGTAGATATCAGAGAACAATTTAAAATACTGTATCAGTACCTTAACGCTTAATTAAAAAATGTACAGAGAATACAGGCCACTTTTTGCCTGATCACAACTTTTAAGTATAGCAAGCAAGCAAGCAAGCAACTGTTTTCACACCTTTCCAATCAAAGGTGCTATTTCAAACAGTTCACATGTCACATGACAAGACAAAATGGAAGTCATCTAAAAATACAAATATGCTGCCTTCATCTGGTGGGATTCAAGGGATGAATTCAATATCCCCTTTGAGGCATGGTTTCCCCTAAAATCTCATTTGGTCTCATTTGCATGCATCTGATTGGTGGTTAACCAGGTACAGTTTTTGGCCTCTCAGACGCATATATTCACATTTTTGAAAGTAACTGTAAAGAGATTACATTAGTAGCAGTTCACAGTGTTCTTTGGAATATAATGCATATAGCATGTGAACTTCTTTTTCAGTTCTGACATTAATTTTAAGGTCTCAAAAGCAACCGTTCTGTAGTTCAAATCAGTAATGCAATGCATTAGTAATGGGGAATGAAATTATTAAATGCATAGTTTGAATGCCATATAATTTGCAAATGTCAGACTGACACCAGAAACTAAATTAAATCAGACATTTGTTATATTAAACAAAGGGGTAGCATTTCTTTACATCAAACCGTGGATTGTGAGTTCAGCAACACAACTTTGGAATGCATGAATGAAAAAATGCATATGCATAAGACGCTTTTGGATAGAAGCATCTGCCAGATATATACATATAAATGCATTCACAAAAGAAGTGATTATGAAAGTTATGGCAGAGTGAATGGTTTAAGTCCAATTTCTATAATCCTGTTCTATTTCTCACACCCCCAACATTTCTGCTTCTAAAACAAAAGTTAGTAAACACATGTGCGTCATTATCCCAATGCAAGTTTGCCACTCTAAACCTCAGTGATGGAAAAATTGACTCTATAATTGCATCTCGGAAACTTAATCTAAATATGTGACCTTTTGATCAAAGAAATATATTTTTTTATCATTATGGTTTGCAACAAACTTCCTGGAATAAAGCCAATGTTCAATCATTAAAAACGAGTCTCGTAATGACTCAACAACTACTGAGTCAGAGCTCAATTTCAATCTGACATGTATGTGGGATTTGGGGATGCAGATTTAGCCCTGTTGTGTTTGCGCTGAGAATTCTGCGTCTTCAGTCTTAGTTTGTGGGGCAGGGCGGTGCTGGAATCGGCTGGCACCTGCTGCTCGCCCTCCTCATCCGACAAGATCCTCTGGTGCCCGGGCTGCAGCAGGGGCCGTCCTGCCCAGGGTGCTGCTGCTTGGGCCAGGTGTGCAGGGAAGAGTAAAGGTGCGGCTGGGGAAGAATGGAGGCTGGGGAAGTCTAGGAGATATGGGTGGTTTCTTCGTATGGCCATAGGATGCGTAGGAAGGAACGCCGACCCGGGGTGGGTGCCGAGACAGAGGGGTGCTTGTTGGTTCCCCGATGGATTAGAAACCTCTCTATCTTGCAGCCTACCCCAGTAGAAGTCTTTGTCTGGGCAAGAAACCAAAGGTTGAGGCGCCAAAGCGTGAAGCTGAGATAGAGCCCTTTGAGACTGGGTATAAGGTGTCCCAGAGTTAAGCAAACCATATCGAAGCTTCAGAGCCAACAGCTCAGCTCGCAGACGAGCGTTTTCCTCGCTCAGCGAAACCAGCCGAGTCTCCAACACGTAGTCGTTGACCCTTCGCTTCTCTCGCGAGCGCTTCGCCGCTTCGTTGTTCTTGCGGCGTTTCTCCCAGTAGTTCGCGTCTTTCTTGTCTTCAGGTATGAATTCTCGTTTGCGACGCAATCCCAGTCCTCTTGGAGAAAGCTCTTCGGATTCTCCCTCAGTTTCCCACATCACCCGTGAGAAAGCGGACTCCATTTTCACCAGGTATGGCTTTTGTGAGGTTGCGCTCGAGATGCACCTGTTCTTTTTCTGCGTGTGGTTTCTGGAGGTACTCAGATGTTAGTGCCTCTTCTCAGTCATACTGTCACCAGGAGCTTTACCTGTAACGAAAGAGCACAGTTATTTCCTTCGTAATTGTGCGTCAGATTTCACCAGGCAGTCATCACTGCGAAGTTATGAGTGTGATGGCAAAGCAATTTCTGCAGAACATGTTGACCTTTTCCTGCTTGGTTACAGGTGCCTCACGTCTGAACCTAAAACTCTGTAATGTTCTTGTCATTAGGCGTGTAGATGAGGTAATACATCAAAAACTCCCTTGTGGTGACTGCTGTTGTTTTTTTGTTTTTTGTTTTTTTGTTGCTGCAGTTGCACTAGCTACACTATTGTTCTCCTAACTAACATTAAAGTTTGAACAATTGATGAAGATTATTAATAATACCTTCAGGGACTCTGGATCAAGGACTTTCTTCCAGCTCTATGTTTCAGCTCTCTGCTTTTTACCAGTACTGTTTATAGTTCAAAATGCTTGAGCAATGCTAATAGCAACAGCTCTTTTGAAGTGACTATGTCAATCAATAGTGGAGGCGTGTGTACATCCTGGACATGAATAAGACCACCGGGGTGATTCAGATAGGGTGGGAAACCAAGTCTTCCCAACGGGGGATCTAAAAACCCCCACACTGTCTGATGGGCTGTTTTGTGGGTAAAGAGTGGAAGAATAGTAGATCGTGAAGGACAGAGAGATCTAGTGAGACCAAACACCATACCAACAACTGTAAAGACCTACTTCCCCTCTGATGTCATTGACACATTGTATTCTCTATCCACACTGAGACTTAAAACTGGTAATTATAGCTTCCTTTCCAGACAAAAGGTCAGATAAAACAATTTCCTTCCACATGATCTTACGCATCTCATGCAGTAGTTTGCTCAAGAGCAAAGGGAAACCTAAACCTTTTGATCTAAACACAACATTTGGACACTTGAAATGTCTAAATGCCATTGCATTGTGTCATCTGCAACATTATCATGATTAATCACAGTTTTTGTGATTGATTCAGTTTTATGTTTTTATATGAAGTATATATTTAGGCTATTTATAATATAAATTATATGTAGGCATAATATATGGCTAGCAGGTTGTTATCGGCAGCACGACGCGACCGCAGAGTCCGTCGAGTCACCTTCTATTCACTGCTGAAATCCACTGCTTTTGCTTTTCCCGTGGAGTGATATCATTACTAACGGTCAAGATGATGCGCAGTACCCGGATGAACCTGTGTTATTAGTTTTACCGCTTGTTATCTGGGAATAACAAACCTTTGAATGTGGCGTCTGACCAATCAGAATTGAGGATTGCACGAAGCTATGTAATATATATATATATATATATATATATATATAGTAAATATATATATATATATATATATATATATATATGTATTTCCAAAATATAAA
>JAUCMS010000049.1:7771094-7786868 GCA_032357445.1 Enteromius radiatus | reverse complement strand
ATATATATATGTATTTCCAAAATATACAATATGCTGTATGTGTGTGCTTTTATACATAATAAATATTACAAAAAAACACATAGTATGCAAACAAACAAAAACATTTATTTTGTACACAAAAAACTTTGGTTCCACTTTGGTTTAAGTTGTCATTATTTCTATTTGTTTTTATTCTTTTTTTATGCACTTTTATTTTTAGCTTTAGTTTCAGTTATTTTGCAACTATAAAAAGTATACTTATATAAACATTATATATATATATATATATATATTTATTTATTTATTTTTTTTTTATTTTTTTCTTTTAATTAAATGTTTTTCAGGTCGTGTTTATTTTAGTACCAAGTGCCAAAAATATGCATTAATTTTTTTTATTTTTAGTTAACTATAATAACTATAATTCATACATTCCTACATCTAAGCGCAGATTATTTTTTTAAAATAACTTGTCATCAGATCTCCTAGTTCTGCGCATCTTGCGTCTTGTAGATCTAACCCCACGCTCACTGTGGTTTCTTTTTTTCTCTCTTCAGAACCTTTCTCCAAGTTAACAGAGTGTGTGAGTTTTCATGTAGGCAAACCACATCCTGTTCATCCCTTTCAAATATCTGTTCTGCCTTTTATGAGCTGGAAATCTGGACTCAAGAGCGTGACAGCGAGGTGCATGTATGCTTACCACAGAGAAAGCAAACAGACTGTTAGGCCAAGCCACGAGCCAATGAAACATGAACGCAGTGAAAGAAAAGCACGGTCTTGTTGTGGAGGGGATGAATTGTGGATGCTCGCTCAAACCACAGCCATGACCACACCTGCAGTGAGCCACTGACCATTGTTAGCGTGTGTGTTTGTGCGCAGTAATGTACAAACCGATTTTTTTTTTTTAAAAAGATAAAGTAGATTTGCATTTCCAAATGGAAAATATACATATATATGCAAGCACTGGTTTTATTCATTTATATTCATACAGTACTGTGCAAAAGTCTTAGGCCACTAGTATTTTCACCAACAAATAATGGTTTTACGTTGGTTATTTCTATCTTTTTTGGAAATATCAGTTTACATTTCCAAACATTATTTTTATCATTAATTGTAATAATGCAGTGAGATTATTGTCTGGAATCACAGGAAGTAACAGAACAAACTGAGAACAAACAGACTCAATCCACAAGAACTGTGGCAACGTCTCCAAGAAAGGTACAGTACTGTTCAAAGTTTTAGACACTCGTGTAAAAAAGCTGTAAAATGAGGATGCATTCAAAAATAATGCCATAAATAGATTTAATTTATCAATTAACTAAATCAAATAAATATTTGGTATTACAGCTTTTGGTAAAACTCATATTTCTAATGATTGGGAGAAATTCCAACATGCAACATGACAGAATAAGTATTGCCTTCTAAATAAAAGGTTCAATCTCCAAGACGTTCTGGTTGCCAGTCAGTATTCAGAGATGCATATTTAGGACAGTATGTTGACTGGTCCAGCCTGAAATATGAGCTTTTTTAGTGTGGTTGGTGATTTGAAAACAATTGCAAAAAAGACTGGAAAGTCAACTAACTTTCCTTAAAATGGGACTATTTTTATTCTAAAATCTTGTTTCAAAAGCATAAAAAGCCGTTTTATTTTTTTATGAAGAGGATTGTCTCAAGGCGGGATCACATTATGAGCTTAATCTCTTTTTTTTAAATCTCGGTATTATTGTGATTTTTTGTTGGTTATGTAAATGAATCATGGTTGACTGAATACCAGTCAACCTTTGCTTTTGCGTGTTGCCTCTTCCACACCACTAGGTGTCAGTATAAGTTAAAAACGTTTGTTATAAGTTTGTCAAATTTAAAAAGATGCAAGAATAGGCAAAAAAATCCATTCTAGAGCACAGGGATGACGTATTTCTGTAGGCCAAATCCTGGAAACGAGTTCGTGTTGAGCATTTCCATTTTAATCCTGCTGAACTCGATGTTTCTTTTTTGTAATGGGTTCTGGTTAAATACCTGAAATAAGGACAGTGGTGAACACAACCTCAACATTTGTTTACATTTTATTCAACAACACAAAACACATCAGGTAAACCCTCTTTAAAGGCTTCAAAATGACTAATAGTTGTGTTTATTATAGAATAATGAACTTTTACTGGTCACAGAGCTTGTTTTTTTGCAATAATCTGAAAACCAATGAATCCTATTAGAACAAGGCCGATGCTAACTCATAGCCTACAAAAAATGTCATTTACTTTTAGATTTATTTATATATTTAGCAGGCCGAAGTGACTTGCAGTGCTTTATAGATCACTCATAATTTTTCAGTTTGCAAATATATTGTCGATTCGATTTTGAATGCTAAACATTGTTATATGCGTTTATAATTCATCAACTCAATTTCACCCCTGGCCATTTCTCATTTTTCCCAATGGTGAACAAAATTGTTACCCCTCAACACCCATATGTGTTAGCTTGCAAACTATTTTTTCAACAACTGTGTGGGCAACAGTGGTATGCTAACCACAGTGACATGCGGTTCTCTCCGAGACTAACCTAATTCTCTTTATCAGTCAACATTTCTTAGTGAAGTGTCAAAATAAAAGACTTAAGGTGTCAATGTGTTAAAGAGCTGATGGGTTATTAGCGTTGCAATTTGGACGGTGTTCACATTAACATTTTTCCGATAATTGTGTTGGTTTCATCTAAGACATGCTTTCATGATTACTGCCTGCTTATTATTGTCACTGAAACTCTTGTGCATTTTACATAAGTTGCTAACTTGCGGACTGGCATCTCGCAAGCAGTTTCGACTGAACTTCTCTGTTGCTAATTGTCTAACAGATTTTTTTAAACACTCCTCTGGGGGAATGTAAATTTGCGATGGGCTTTGCCGGCTAATTGCGAGAGGTTTCTGTTGTCTGCCAGCCTGCTAATGCGGACATGCGCTCATAGGATATGCTAACAGTTTAGGTGTGGTGATGGTGACACACGCTGTGTAGCTAAATATACCCTGTGCCTGTTTGGCGCTGTGCCACACACACACACACAAAGAGAAAGTCAAAAGAGGTTGTTCACATGCTTTTCCCCTTCCTGTGTATGAGTATACAATGAACTGAGTTAGTCTGAAAACCAGAAAACCTCTTGAAATACAACATGCCTTGCAGTGATAAACTTAAAAACATAAAAACATCAGAATCACTCTCTCTATGCATCTTAGACTATTGGACAGACTATATACTGGTGCCACTCACCTCCTCCAAATAGGATGAACCTATTGGGGCATGTTGTCACAAAACCTGTGTTCCCAGGAAACAACGGTCAAATTTGTTTTAGTGGCTTTTTTGTAGGTAGTGTTTTTTGAGCATCAAATACAACATTGGATGACTGCAGTTGTATGATGGTCTCAAGGCCCCCAGAGGCCTCAGTCAGACCTGCACCTGTTGCTTACTGACGCACTAAGTTTAGAGGGTGCTTTTCAGTAACAAACTCTTAAACTTCTCCTTTTTAACAACCTATCTGTTGGCTTTCTCCTCGACACCTGTTGCTCCATACACCCTGGCCTATAGCTTTCATATACTGTGTAGTTTTGTCCTCTATTGTTTTTAAACGAGAGGCTCAGATGTTTTCATAGAAAATAACGACTGCTAATTTTTTTTTAGTGTAAGTTCTTTCCTTGAAAGTATACAGCTGTATGGCATATGCTCTAAGTTGTTCATTTATGCCAGTTTTATATAGTTTATTTTGTATTAATCAAAAAGTCAAAGACCACCAAAACGTCTGAGATTCAAAGTCAATCATTTAAACCTGGAAAGGTTTTAGGTTTTCGTAATAATAATAAATAAATAAATCGGGTATAAATAATAAATATGAAAAGCTATGCGTTATTGCTAATCAAAGTACATTTGTGGTGTTAATCCTGAAAACATATTTGAATCATATTCGAACCTTTGGAGCTCAAATCATGCTGGAGAACATGATTGTCAGGTTTTACACAAACTTGTGGAGTGCATGCATTGTTATTCTTTCAATATAATTTGCAATTCCACATTTTAGCTTCAAATTTTGTAATAAATAATGCTAAATATTAGCAGTTTTCACAAGTGGTGTGGTCATACTTTTGGACCAGTGTTCGTTGGATGGGAGTGACAATTAAACATAGGATGTACAGAAACAGATGCATACTTCAAGCCACAGCTACATCAGAGATTTACCACTTTGAATATTTAGCTAATCTTCTCTTGAAATCATTTAGATCGTCAAGATACCACACCACACAACCTTTTAAAATCGCCCACATTTACCAGCCTTTGCAAGATCCTTCAAAAGCTGAAATTCTCAATATTTGTCTGCAAGAAAGTTTACCTTTACAAACGCAATTTGAAACAAATCAAATGCAGTCTGATCTTATATGCACTTTTCAAGTGCCAAATACACGATGGAAGGGCCAGTTACACGGTGCAAAATATATTCAACACTATTTAAAGGGTTATATAGGCAAAGTTGACCACATTAATCTAAAATGAGACTGCTTAATATGTGTACTGATTTATATAATATACTTGTTTCATTCTGAGACTGGGAAACCCGATGCCTGCAATGGCAGTAAACCAAAGGTTACCTTTGAAATGAGTTTTAGTTCCATTTAGTTTTGCACATCGTCAAGCTCCATAAAGCTTTTGCACCACAAACGTCTGCATTTCAAACATATTACTTTTAATGCAAAATTAATGCAAGAAAGCTTTAAGAATTACAAGATGTTCATTAAAGTAATGACATTTCCGTGTTGTTTTATTTCGCTTTGCGGTGAGTGACATGTCAAATTTCGAAGGAAGTTTGCTTATTTTTTGTCATTACATCACCTTTTCATAACTGCGTTAAAAGCTGACCGCTGTTGGACACAAAAAAGCCCCCGTTTCTTACCTTCACAGCTTCTTACAGTCTATAAGCCTTGTCGGGTCACCCAGCGTTGGCATCTCCAAGGATGCTCCTCATTACAGGAACCAGCAGACTCTCCAAACTTCAAACACTTGTCTTGTCTGTGTGTGACCCGAGTGTCTCACCTGCCTCACAGCGTTGATTAAACGCTCTCCTCTCTGACTCGTGGCTTCTCTTTGGTGTGAAGTGTGATTAAAAGTTAGAGGCTGCCTGTTCGCCTCTTTATGAGATCAGCCCACAAGCCCCTGTCTGTGTCTGCTTCTTTTAACACCAAGCTGATGGCTCTACTACACCATGGCCCACATGTCCCTCGCATACGTGTATCAGTGGGTGGGTGTGCATTTATGAAAAACAAAAGTGGTCAGATATGGATAACCACTCTTATTGATTGTTCCGATAAGCTTTTCTGAAGGCCAGACACTAGTCTATTCTCACATTTGACTGAGCCCTTGCTTCATTTTTAGCCATTAACTAAAGTTGCAAACGCTCTAAATTTAAGAATAATGGTTCACAAAAGCATGTGCTCTTTTGGAAAGACCTAAAATTCCATATCACCTTAAAAATAGACAGCTCATTAGCAATGCTGTAAATAATGCCATGATAAAGGTCAATTAATATGCATTTTTCAATGACGGATTCTTAATATTGTTGACACCAGCCATTATTGCGAGCTACTTCTTTCAGATTAATAACTGCTTTAAATATTTTCACACTGTTTGCTATGCTTTGCATTTTTGTGATGCTAGCCTACCAAATAACGATTAAAAAAAGACTACATTTCCTCAAATAACTACATAAGACTACATTTCCTCATATACCATATAATTTCCTCATATGGTAGCTTTGTCAGATGGCTAATGTGAAGGGATGTGACTTTTGATGTGTAGCCTATTGTCAAGGACAGGGCGCCACCTACTGGTCACTCTAATACCTGTCAGTATTTCACCCATCTGGATTTTAGTAGAAGGCACGTCATCTTTTTTAAGTTCCTTTAACATTAAAAATAAATTATGAATAATTTGACTGATCAAGAAAGTATGGAGCACCATAGGCAAATGCATGGGCTACGGAAATGCAGACAAATAGCCTATCATTTAAAAATTTTCTAAGAAGATATTGATGTTATTAAGCTTATTATATAAATTAAGCATTTTCGAGCGAGTGTAGACGATAGTGGGCTTTCAGGGGTTTTTTTTTATTTACCACATGGACGGCCGTGTTTGTGTTTGAATAAATGTTGCTAAGAACAATTTTGGCCGGTGTATTAGTCTAAGGAACCCAACTGATACCTCAATTTTCTTTGCATTTTTATACATTTAAATCATTGAATATTTTTTCCCTTAAATCCGTTTCCATTAGGCTATCAGAATGAAAAAGTGACCTAGCCTAATTATTAGCCTGAGCAATTAAATTATGTAGCCAACTGTACTACTGTTGAGCATTACTTGTCTATTTACACCTCTGAATTTGTCTTTATACTACTTCACACACGCGACTACATGTTCATCCACACACCAGAAGTGTGAACATGTGGTTTGTCAAGCCGGAGTTCAATCAGATATCAGACAAATTTACCCCGGCCTGAAACCATCTGCACTGTGATCATGTTTCATATTTAATCATGAGCACTTTAATAATTCACTTTAAAAAATACTCCATTTAGTGGGGAATCATTGAATACGCCTAAACAATTACTAGCGCTGTTGTTTTCATATGTACAAAATCCTACGGAACAGATGAAACCATATTTAGCTTTGTTATTACTTTGCGCGTGTACGTGCGTGTGTTTGTTTCAGAAGGGCACGCCATTGTTTTCTTATTCTTCTGTTTTTCCTTTAAACGGAACATTACGAACTTACCAAAGTTTTGTTTTCGATGTCGTAATGCGTTGGAAACCAGTATTTCACATAAAGAAGGCGAATACTAATAATAATTTCCATGAAGCAATCAATGAACTGCCTGTGAGATTATAAAACGTCGATTCCCAAACTTGAGTCAGATTTAGGCTATATGCAGTAAGCAAATAAGGGAAACGAGAGTACAATGATTAACTACATTTTTTTTTATTACAAGTGGCCACATATTTGCAGAATGAACATTTCAATATTATTCAAGTCTATAATTTGCTAGGCCATATGGACAGATTGGCTTGTACATCACTACATTAAGTACAACTAATACCTCAAGAAAAAAAATAGTTCACACGTCTTTCCCTTTCTTTCTTCAGTGGAAGATATTTGATAATGAAACTCAATGGCTTCCAAAACCAACACTGGACCCCAGTGACTTTCACTGTATGGACAAAAAAACACAAAGACATACATCAAAATGTTTGTGCCCTATACAAATGAACGGAAGTCATACATGTTTGGAACAACACAAGTAAGTCTACAGTTCGAATTGTCCCTTTTTAGCAGGTTATTATACAAGCAGCGTTATTGCTGATTAAGAGTTTTCCGAACAAAAGATCCTCCTGAGCTGTCCTGAGATCTCAGCAGACAGCATGCTGTATCTGCTGTTGAAGTTCAACAGGGACCTTACGCAGTTACGAGATCCGCCTGTGTCTTGCAGCGACAGAGGAAAGGACAGCGGCCAGTTAGGATGAAGGGGAGATGGACGCAAAGCCGATGAACCCCAAGGCAGCATTTGATTGCTGTGCTGGGTGGCAGGCTGGCTCAACCCAGGCAGCAGCTGAGGAGGGGGTGGTGAGGCCGCAGATGCTCTTTGGGCCGGAAACAGTTGTGGGTGGCTTGGTGGGTCGTTGCTGGAAGAGACTTGTGGGTGAGATGCTGTGTCTGTCTCTACTAGGTCAACACTGTTGTCCAAATGGCTAATCTGTGAAGGTAGGCTGGCATTTTTAGGAGGCACCCTCAGGGGCGAGTTGAACGGAGACGAGCCGTGCCAAGAGTGGTACAGCTCTGGAGCTTCTCGAGCGCTACCCCACAGGGAAGGCTTGAGATTGGATACAGCGGGATAAGGGAAGGGCACCATGGGATGACTGACATCCAGACCTCGCCCGACTCCCATGTGATACTGCAAACTCAGCACCTCGGCCCGGAGCTGGGCGTTCTCCTCGCTCAGTGCCATAAGTTGCCCCTCCAGCATGAAGTCATTGAGTCGTCGCTTCTCCCTGGAGCGCTTGGCGGCCTCGTTGTTCTTCTTCCGTTTCACCCAATAGGACGCGTCCTTTTTCTCAGCAGGCGTCATCTCGCGTTTACGTCGTCTGTTGGGCAAGAGCGGGTTGTGGTATGACTGGAGGTGGAGCAGTCGTCTTGCCAGTAGGGATGAGCCGGTGAGCGGAAGGAGCCTTCTTAAACCTCCAGGGTCGTCTTTGCTCAAGGTCTCGCCCGTAGAGGAAGGAAGGCAAGCGTCTGCTAGGTGCTCGGGACTTCTCATGCTACTCATTGTTCTGGAAAGACAAGGAACTTGATCAGCAGGCCAAAGCAATACTTTGATTAACATAAAGTTTCACTTTTAGGCACTAGAAAGTGATATTACTGTTTAAGAAGATGCGAAAGCTCAGGATTTTTTCTGTTCTGTGAAAGAACACGCCTGTGCTATTAAATGCAAGTTAAATTCATTACTAATTATTAGTGTTCACATTGCAGTTTCCTGTCTGAATGATGGTAAAAATAGATGTGAGAAGCTTACCAGCCTAACAAGGAAACGTACTAGGCAAATCCTAATTTTAAATGTGCAAAATATTGCTATAGCTTACAAGAAATGCGGTCTGCTCAATTAATGCTGATGCTTGGTTGGATCTAATTCGTACAACCTTGATACGATCAGTTTTTAAGGTCAACCACGAAAAAAAAGATCTTGATTTGCTAAAAGCAAGACACAGAATTTGTATGTCATTAGAAACCATTGCATATCTGCCAAATTGACATACCATCAAAAGGTGGCTATTTTCTTTTCTCCAAACACAATGTTTTGTGAATATAAAAACTGCTTCAGCTTCTTAGAACAATCCAGATATACCAATCAGAGTATTTTTTTAAAGTTTGCATAGAGGATACTAAGTATTATGTATAAGTCTAAACTGAGGAGAACTGTTGCGAGACAAAATAGCTTTACCTTACCGTAAGGTGCTGTCACAGGAATGATGATAGAAAGTGAAGATGATTTAAAGGACATCAGCTTAAAACTAGAACTGCTCGGCTGGAAACATGCAGACAAACTCTGTCAACCAATGGCAATTAAGGTGGCACATGTCATCTGCACATATGCCTATTGCATGAAAGGAGCAGTAGTAGGTGAGGACCACATCTTCCTTCCTTAGATTTGGAGGCGGAGACTTGCAAACAAGTATCAAAGCAGTGGTTTGAGTTATGACTCACTTTTTTGTTTGTTCTACTTTTAAAAGAATGAATAAAAGAAATTATTGCTGGTGCACTCAGCATCTAGATATTTTGTTTTCATTTTTGTTCACGCATCGTCTTCCGTTCAGTGGTTATCTATTCCGTTAGCGCTTCATTTTAGTTCTAAACAAAGTTTTTTTCATTTATTGAATTTCACACACCATTATCTGTCTTTTTTTAAAGATACATTTATTTTTAATGCCATGGATGCCCTGTGAAGTAACTATCCCACACTTCCACCAAAAGAAGCACATTAATGAGACTGGCCAAACATACGGCACATCAGTGTGGTTGTATGTTCACATTGAGGTTATCTCAGGCATAATTGCTAGTATGAGCGTATGTGTATTGTTTATTACATTCTGCTTTAAATTGTACTGCACTTTGATTATAACATGTAAAATACGAACAGCATAATTTAACGCAATTATTCATCACTTCCTAGCAAACCAAATTCTTCAGAAAGTGCTACATCGTTCAGCCAGTGATAAGAAGTTGAAGCTGAAGGTGCTTAACATAGTTAAAACTATCTCTCAATTGTGGCTAAAAAAGAATAGATTACTAAGAATGACTAGCATGAAAAAAAAAATAGAGGTTTTTGCAGAGTTTACGTTTCTCGTCTGGGACTGTCCTTCCAAATTTCCGCAGAAAATGTTTTCGTGTTCTAGATTATGACTAAATCTGTGTCGCTGTGAAGCGTAATGCAGGTGTGTAGCTTGCGCCACAGGCATACACACACTTATTGAGGTATGACTTGTGGCAGTTCCACTGCCAACCACAAAGAAGTAAACAATAAGCGAAAATCTTGGTTATTAAATACATAACACAGAAACATAGAATCGGATCACTTCATTTATGAGAGTAATGCTGTGCATCACCTGTGGTTACAAAACTCTGGTTCGAAGTATTAGCTACACTTGACATATTAAGGTTGTGTCTTCAAGAAAAAAAAACGGCCATGTACAGTTCACTAAAAAATCAGTTGTTGGTGTTCAACAGGTGTTGGAGCATATCTCAGACTCGGGGTTGTGCTGGTTGCGAAGAGAGTTGGTGGGGCGACATACCTGTTGGTGTTTACCAGTGACTCATCGAATAGCTGTTGGATCCCTCAGTGATTTTTTTCTTCTTCTTCTTATACTCGGTGACTCATAACGCCACCTCAAAGCTCCACAGAACTCAAATGTCTTAACGTGGGACATAACCTGTAGTTCACATGTACCGTTTTGGTTACCGCACACAGCCCCCTCACGTGGAGCAAACATTCACACTCACAAACACAGTTCGGGCTGAACCAGGTAAACGGTCCTAACACATATTTGTTAAACATGCAGCTAAAACGGCAGATATGCTGCAGTGGCGCGTGTGATTGAGGATGAATGCTCACCACAGCAGGCGCACATTAATGTTTGAACTTTCAGGCCTCACCTTTTGCATACAGTTCAGCTGCGTTGTTTGTCTGTACAGTAACTCCAATCACCCCTGTTTCTTTCTCAAGTGAATTCAAACCACTTCCTGTCTTTTAGTCGTCAGTGTTTTCTCCTCACAGCGACCTCATTTTAACTAGCCCCTCTCCCATTTTTGACTCGTTCGTCGGAACAGAAACTGAAGCAGCGATTGCAGAACAGCAGACAGGGGTATACCCCAAAAACCTCATTTGAGGCCACCTACTCACTTCCCAGAAAACAAATTTTACATTAGATTTTACACTGACTTTTACATGACTTTATCTGCACGCCTTTCATTCACTGGTGTAGCTAGTGCAAATTCACGAGTGATGTGGAAATCATAAGCAAATCGTTGTTTAGGGTGGAAGGATGGCTTAGGAAATGGTGATGGTGAGACTTTGACTTATTCAAGTAAGAGCTGCGGCATTTTGCAAGAAAGGAATCCAGTGTAGATGCTCATGTGAAGAATTCAATGTAAGATAATATTAGAGATTCTCAAAATGTTTTAAAAATGTGGCAAACTAGCTTATATTGACTCATACAGTATGTCATATTTGTTGTTCAAAAGTCTGGGATTTTATACTTTTATTCAGCAACACTTAAGACGTTTATAATATTGCAAACGATTTGTATTTTGAATAAATGCTGTTCTATACATCAAAGAATCCTGAAGAAAATGTATAACAAATTTTAAGCAGCGCAGCCATTTTTAACAACAATAATAATCATGTTTATTTAGCAGCAAATGAGCATACACTTTCTAAAGGATAATGGAGTCATCAATAATAAATAAATTATATTTTAAGTATTCACATATAGAAACGTTATTTAAAAATGTACTAATGTTTTATAATATTGCTGATTTTTTTGTATTCCTGATTAAATAAATATAACCTAGGAAAGAATTACATTAAAAATATTACTAATCCAAAGATTTGAATGGTATCTTTTGACCTTTGACCTCTAAAAGTGACTGACAACCTTTTCAGCTTTTCTCCGAGCATCTATCAAAACAAAATGCTCAAAGGTTGCACAGGCCATAAACATACATAATGTCTTAGTGTTTTTATTATTATTATTATTACAAACTAACTGTGTTTTTGTAAATGTGATCAAATACTGATTTATTTGTATTTTCAGTATCATTCTTAAAATAGTACAAATGTCAAAACTATAACATCACTCTATAAAAGAAAGTCTAGAAATTATGTCACAACAACAAAAACCGTTACAAATATATTTAACTTTGAATTAAAAATATAATGTAAGGTACATTCATATACACTGTATAAATCATTTACATTTTAGTCATAGCAAAACCTTTTATGCAAAGTGACTTACAAATTAAGACAATAGAAGTAGGCTAATCAAAACCAAAAAAGGCAATAACATGTAAGCACTATGAAAAGTCTCAGTCTGCCTAACGCAATGCATACAGCAAGCTTTTATTTTTTAAAGAAACAAGTAGATAGAAAAGAAAAAAGTAATCTACCTTTAGTATTTAAAGAAAATCTAGCAGTTGGAGAATTAACATGAAATTGATAGATGGTAATGGTTGTATTTTTGTAAATAATAATAATTATGATTAATATTATCATTATCAATAATAACAACAAATATATTTTATTATTAATAATATATTTAACTTGCATAAAGTTGACCACCGTTTTAGATTATATCACTGTACACTCTGTACATTCCCAAACAGTTAAGACTGAGGTGCATTCTGGGATGCTTTTAAATTAAAATAGCAGTTTTGTAAAGTAAATTATATATATATATATATATATATATATATATATACACAGTGTTGGGAGTAACGCGTTACAAAAGTAATATATTACAGTAATAAATTACTTTTTGCTGTAACACAGTAGTGTAAGGTATTACTAATCAGGTTTCAGTAATATTTTACTCGCTAAATTTTCAGTAATGCTTGCGTTACAGCACACCTTTAGCTGAAATTTTAATTATTCAAAAAACAGCAAGACACAAGATATTAAAGTAGCCTATAAAAAATGGCGCAAGTCAGCTCTATTTTCTGTTCGTGGTCAGTTATTATCCATGTCTGGTGGTGTCCAAGTTTGAAAATGAATATTAAAGGACAGCTTCTAATATATATGAGTAGAGCAATTTATTAAATTGAACTCGCTCTCGCTGGGGTAACCTTGGGGTAACTACATGTGTGACGTGGTCAAGTGAAGGCATATTTAAGGCAGGTTTTACAGGAGTGTCGCGAGGCTACTGACCCAACAGTGGAAATTATTTCGGCCTCTGTGTTCCAGGTCCGACGCTATTAGCTCGCACCGGACAGTGGTCCTTCTACCGAAACAGCTTGTACTGTTTCAGCTATTAAAATAGTTCAGTCTTTTGTGCAATGGCAAAAAAATAATATTTCGTTTAGTTTTTTTTTTTAAGTTAATTTAGAAAACCGCTTGGAGCATTTTTGTTTATTAAATATAAGTTTTCTTTTTTTTTTTTAAGTAACGTTCGTTCGTTTTTTTTTTTTTTTAAATCAATTTAACCTTTTCAAATCATCACAACTTGCCTAAAATAAAATAAAAAAAATTCAAGCATATAACACTGTTTAAACGTTAAACCTGCGCTGTAATAACACGTGTGCGATGGTATGATGGTATATTCACTTTTGTGAGGACAATCTAAAGCAGGCTCATGCAGCACACGGAGGAACCAGCGCAATCACTTGCATTTTTTTCCAGTGGAAACAAAAAGGCAGATGGCGTCATTTTTTCTGATAGGCTAAAGGTAAGAGTAATATCTCATTCAGAACCACAAAGATCTTTTTTTCTCCCTTAATTTCAAAGCACTCAAATATCAATATAACACATAGTGACTCCAGTACCATTTTCTGTGCTCTCATGAAGGCCATGTATGCAAAATTTAGAATATGTAACCTGCGATTTAGTCTTTAATGCACTTAAATATATCCACCGTGTTCTGATTGATTTGAGATCACTGCTACTGTTTGATCGCAAGGACATGGCCATGGACAGACCCTGCTTTAGGCCTCCATCACTGATCAGCACCTGTGGAACCGCATGCGGTGAGGCTTTCAGAGCGAGATATGTGCACCCGTTGCGGTTTGACAGGCTTGGGGCAACAGTTAAACTGTAATGGAGCATTGCCAACAGCAACCTGGTCAACCGGTCACAATAGGTCTGGGTCTCTCATCTCGCAAACCACTCTGCATCTGAGAGAGGCCACGTGTAAAAATAGATGAGCTTGATAGGACTTGAGACGCGTTATCTCACGCACACACATGTATGTGCAGTCAAACCTCCTACATGGCTTCAGCGCAGCCCACCGAGTTTTCGATAGCCAAAACTCAGGGGCCACTGTAAGGGGCTTTGATTTGAGCCCTTAAAGGGGACATGATATGAAATGAGGAAAATGTATCCACTATGGCCTTGATATGGTCTGGATGCTAATTAAGATGCAGTATCTTTGGCTGCCACTAGGTGGAGCGCTAGTTGAAGAGCATTGAAACAGGAACGTGTGTTAGCGATCCAGTTAAAATAAATAAATAATTAACTTTATACATACATACATACATATATAACCAATGTCCTCATATATATATATATATATATATATATATATATATATATCAATCACCAATGTCCTCAATGTAGTTATCTGAGAAATATATCTTCAATTGCACCTTTTACAGGCTGACAGGCCAGTCTTATTCACACCTAATGCAGTTCTCAGACACTTTTAGCGCTAGTAAACTTCCTGGCTTAAGTTAGATTGTTGTGGCATATGGCTGATGTGTAAAGTTATATCTGTTTCCATGAAGCAAAAAGAAGAAGTGAAAACGATAGATGACAACAAAGTCAACAAGATTAAGGCATAATAAAACAACATCTTCTAAACTTCTTAGTTTGCTGTGAAGAAACCTTCATGTCTAAAGATGCTTCAGTATAAACACGCACAAACAAAAAAGGATTACACAATGACAAAATACAAACAAAAACAAAAAAATACTAATTATATTTAGAATTACACAATTAAGAGTCATTAAACATATGACAAAATATATAATATATATTATACCCTTTTTCAGACATCTGCTTTAAAGAGTGGGCTAATAAGCGGACAGTGCTTATTGTTCTCTCTTTTAAGGACTATCTGGAAACAGTGCAATTCTGCCACCTATTGAGCTGTATTGGAGACCACAGATACCATGCATTATTACATAATATAATTTACATACACAACTTTGTGAGTATTAATAGGTTTAGTAGTAGATTATTTTTATAATAAACAGTGGTCGTTAACAGTAGTTAAACAGTCGTAAACAGTAGTTTAGACCACACTGCAATTTCTTCCTTATGATTATGTTTAAATGTTTTGTTATAGACAAAGAAATTGTGCATGCTTATTAATTTCATGCGTGTGTTTTTGAGTGTACTTGTTTATTCTACACGGTCTGTGGTCCCACCGAGGGAAAACATTATTAAAAATAGTAAATGATGTTTATCTGAAAGTGCAACAATGCAAACAGGTTGTTCTGATTTAGGGATAGAAAATATTGTTTGGTCAGTATAAAAGTAATAGAAGTCTATGGAAAGTCCCCACAATTCACAGAAACAAATGCGTGTATCTAATGTACAGGTATATATTTTTTAAGTGGTGTCTGAGGGGGAAATCTGAGGGAAATCCCTTTTGGAATTGTGTGTTCATATTTATTTCTATTTTTATTAAAGCACCTGGAAATACCAGGTAAACAGTCCAACGGGGAATACAAAACACGGGAAAGAACGCATAGAAACGTTACACATAGGAAAACAAGACCTTGCGATGAGTGAGTGTTTGACTGTGGCTTTTATGCAGGGTGTAATGAGTGTGAAAGGGTGTGGTAACGAGCTGCATTTGTGAGAGTGGATGAGGTTCAGGTGTGAGTGTAATCAGTCCAGGAATACATGATGAGAAACAGATGCTGCGTCTGAAATGGCATACTGCTTAAGTAGGTACTACATTTAAAATTGAACGTACTACCCGACCGTTAAAACAGTAGGTTCTATATAGTA
>JAUCMS010000049.1:7715664-7770174 GCA_032357445.1 Enteromius radiatus | reverse complement strand
CTTGTCATTAAAACTCAGGTGACTGAGATCGTATTGTGACGGCTGATCTAGAGTCAGTGCGACTGGCCGGCGTGATAGACTTCATTCTTTCAGACGAATCCAATGGGAGTTATAATAAAAACTGTCCAGACTCCTCCAAGCCTTTGAATGGGCTGTTACACTTTGCAAGACGTGAAATAACAGGCATGTATTCATAATAAAATGTCCCTCACACGACTCTGGTGGGTGAATAAAGTCCTTCTGTAGCGAATCCATGCTTTTCTGTACAATAAATACCCATATTTCAAACTTCATAAGCACTTTTCTCGTACCTCTGCTGTCTGTGGAAACCGGAAGCAGTCCCGGTGGATGTATGCATCATGCATGCTCCTCTGGGAAATGTAGTTTGAAAGGAAAATCAGTCTCCTTTTGGCTCATATCAAAATCCGGTCGCTGTGTTTTTGCCAAGACATGATGCTGGATCAACTCTACTGTCCAAAAATATAGACTTATCCCAATCCCTACACCAAAACCTACCCCTACCCAAAATGTATGCATAAAATCATTGAGAAATGATAGCTGGTTAACAAGGGTAGAAGTGTCACCATATGTCTCTGTCAGTTCTTGTCTCCCCCGGCTGTCTGTATACTTTTTGGTTTCTCCCTCATTAGTTCAATTGGATCACCTGTTTTGTATTCCTGTCTGCACTTTCCTTGATTAGTTCTTTGCCTTTATATACCACTGTTTTTGTGTTTGCATTCATGTCTCGTTGTAATGTTGCCGTGTGTTCCTGCCCTGTTTGTGTGATAAACTGCCGCTGCCCCGTCAGCTCTTGTACCCTGGTCTGGTTTGATTATTAAATGTCTGCATTGAAGATTCCTTGTCTCCTCCGCTCCTTGCCCTGCTGAGAGGCGCAGCATGCACAACGCACACACATCGTGACAGAACGAGACATCAACGAGAAATGGCGTTCACCCTGAGGAACGCGCACATCTTCGCAGACCCAGGATCATCTAGGCGGAATCCCTATGCCGGAACTCGGCTCGCTATCCGGCGTGGTCCGCCTCTCAGACCTCCCCGCTCGTCTGAGCCACGGGAAGGATTGACGAGCTTTTCATCTGCCTTCCCGATGCCGCCGCCGATCTCTTCGCGGGAGGAGGCTAGGATCGTCTGGGATATCTTCCAGTTAGCGGCCAAGATGTCTGCCCCGTTGCCGCTGTCAGAACCGGCCCAGCAACCGCTGTCACTGCCAGAGCCTGCCGCTTCACCGCTGCTAGAACCGGCCCAGCCCTTGCTGTCACCGCCAGAGCCTGCCATGCTACCGTTGTCCCTGTCCTTGTCCCAGCCCGAGCCTGTCCCGTTGCCGTTGTCAGAACTGGCCCAGCAACCGCTGTCACTGTCAGAGCCTGCCTCGCCGTCTAAGCCATGGTCTGGGTATGTCACGTTGTTTGAACCGTATGAACTTTGTGACTAGCCAGTCGCGCATCCCGCACGCCCTCCAGAGCCAGCCGCGCATCCCATACGCCCTCCAGAGCCAGCCGCGCATCCCGTGCGCCCTCCAGAGCCAGCCACGCATCCCAGGCGCCCTCCAGGTTCTGCACCCTCTGTGTGCCGCCCGGGGAGCTTCCCCAAGAAAATTTTTTGGGGGGGGGGCAGTAGTACTTGGGCCATGGGGAGGGCGGGTGGGCTAAATGATCCACCACGGCCACAGCCGGCACCTGATCCGCCTCCCAGGGCTCCTGATCCACCACGGCCACAGCCGGCGCCTGATCCACCTCCCAGGACTCCTGATCCGTCTCGGCCACCCAGGGCTATGGTATGCGCATGTTATTTCACATCTTCTGAAGTGTAACAGCTAGCACCCATTTAAACCTCTTTAACGGCTTGGAGGGGTCTGGACAATTTTTGTTGTAACTGACTGGAAACATACGAAAGAAGGAAGTCATGTATACCTAGGATGCTTCAAAGGTGAGTAAAAGACAGAATAATTTTCATTTTTGGGTGAACTATCCCTTTAGTGACAAAATGTTAATTTTGGGGTGGAGTAACCCTTTAATGTATTCTTAATCACAACTGAATGCCAGATTTGTCAAGGTTTATAATAAATATCTGACATGGCATTTAGTGTATCTGATTCCTTTTGTGAGAATTTGGAAGAAGCAGGAGGTTGCACTAGAGAAAAAAAAAAAATCCAATAATACATAGCCTACTTGACAAAACACATCTTAATAATCCAAGTAACATCCATATTTGGTATAAAATCTTTTAGCTCACATAGAGCATATGAGATTTATTAACCAAAATATGAATCATATAGACAAGCGTGATGAGGAAAATGAAACTTATGATTGTCATGAGAGTTCGCTTTTAACCTTTCAGGTCAAAGGCTGCTTTGAGTTGTTGTTCTGCAAATCTTTCCAGTTACTTTCCAGCCATTAATTGTGGTATACTGTTTTTTAAGGTCAATACTGACCTGGGAAAGTGGCCAAATAATATGTATTAAAAATACTGATCCTAAAGGCTTGTTGCCATAGTATAGAGATACAAAAGTACCCCCTGAACTTTCTCTCCATAACCTGTTTCAGTAAGCGACAAATGCTTGCTTTGTTCTTGTTGTGGTTATGTAGGTTTGAGGGTTTATTTTTCCTAACTGTGATCAAAGGTTTTACACTGTTACATGTCTAAATGAGAAATATGACAGCATGTTTCCTATACAAATGTTTTCATGACATCAGTTTGGATTCCCAAATATCATCGCATTATATATAGCATCGGATGTGTCAACTTCCCAAAAGTGTTTCATGTCAACATACTGTTATAAAATTAATTTATGCGAACCATGTTTCTTGAAGACTAAAGATTATTTCAGGATAGCGTACTTCTGTTCTTTCTCATTTTTTTTAGCCAACAAATTATTATTATCATTTATAAAATTAAAACAGTGAAAATGCCTTTTACAGAATTTCTCAGATGTGCACAAGCATGCATTAGATAGGAAACTTTTAGTCAATAAGCTACTTTCTATTCAACAACCACCATGGCACGACATGTCACCACACACTAATGGCAAATTAAAACCAAGTTTGTCCTTATGAATCATTTGCATAGTACCTAGCGGTTAGACTACGGTTACTGGGGGTGTGAAAATATGCTGGTTTGTGCATTATGTGTGTTTCATTCAGTCTGTTTCTTTATTTGCCTTGGTTTATCGCAATTTTGCTGCCCCTGAATGTTCTGTTTGTACGTGGGTTTAGATGCGTATCTGGCCGTTGGTGCAGTGAGTGGAATTGGACAACTTTCATTAGTCACAATCTCAACCAACACTGCTTTCAGATAGAGTTTCAATGTTGTTTTGTCTGTGAACCTCACAATCCTGACTGTGTAGAAACAATGTGGGTAAGAGCATCTCCCTCTGGCCAAACACTATAACTGATTGATGCAAAATAACGATGCCAAGGAAATATATATTTTTGAGTAAACACCTGAACAGCTTGAAACAATACATTTCAATTGAACTGAAACTGAAGCCAATCAATGCTCGAAAACAACCTGATTCACCCCTGATTTACTCACCCTCAAGCCATCTTATACAGTGGGTCTATATGACTATAGTATTTCAGAAGAATACAATCAGTTTTATTAAAGGGTTACTCCATCCTAAAATCATTTTTTTTTTGTCATTAATCGTCTACCCCCATGCTTTCCAAACTCGTAAATGCTTCATTCGACTTTGAAGCACAATTTAGGATGTTTTGGATGAAGACCGGTGGTCTTATGACTGTCTCATTGACTGGCAAGTATTTTACACTGTCAAGGTGTAGTACACTATGAAAGACATCGTCAGAATACTCCATCTGCCATCAGTGGTTCAAGAGTAAATTAAATTAATTATACAAAAACACATTTTGCATGCAAATGAAAAAAATAACAACTTAGAGCAATCAATTGTGTTCTGAAGATGAATTAAACTTTTACGGCTTTGAAACGACATGGGGGTGATTAATGACTATATTTTGATTTTGGGGTGGAGTAATCCTTTATATGTCCTGGCTCTGCCAAGTTTTATAATGACAGTGAATGAGTGTTGAAGTTTTGAAGCCCAAGAAAGTGCATCCATCCATCATAAAAAGTGCTTCACGCGGCTTAATAAAGGGGATAATAAAGGCCTTCTGAATTGAATTAATGCTTATTTTGCCCATTCAATGCTTCTATATTATAAAGCTCAGAAGAGTCAAGAATTTTTTTTTATATAACTTCCTACTATATTTGCCTGAAAGAAGAAAGTCATAAACAACTAGGATGGCTTGAGGGTGAGTAATTCATGGACTTTTTATTTTTGACAGTAAATTACTCTAAATTAACTCTGTGTGTCGATTTTCTATTTTTTTTTTACATTCCAGTAAGTAAGTTTTAATAAAATACATGTAACTAATATTAAAAAAAAGTATCTTATATCTTGAATTTTCATTATATTCTTGAAATGATCATTTCAGTCATTAGAGAAAACTGTGGAGAGATTACTGTCTTAATTGCAACATGATGGCTGTCTAATTGTCTCAGCCTTATTATTATTCTTCCAACGGCAGAGACACCAATTTCTGTCAAGCCAATACGGAACTGAATGGAGATCAAACTGAGAAACAAAGACTAATCTAAAATTGTCATATTTTTAACTCTCAGATTTGGCTCTGGCTCAGTTCAGCTTCCTTCGCAGGCTGCTGCTGGTACACGGGCACTGGTCATACTACCGCATCTGCATCCTTCTGCGATATTTCCTCTACAAAACCACTGCTTTTGCTCTGGTGCACGTCTGGTATAGTTTCTACTAGTTAGAGCAACTAGGTCACTTTATCCACTTAACACCCACCAACTCCAACCACACTGCAAAAATATCTGTCATTACAGTCAAACTGAGATGCGTTTGAGATGTACTGTAACATGTTTGAAGGAAGTCAGTTATCAAAATTGAAATACAAGCTCAATGACAGATAAACCGTATGCAACTATGTCTATCTTCTGCAAATTTGTGTAATTGTATGATTTGGACTTAAACAGATGATTTGGCAAATTTTAGACATGATTAATTTATACATATCAGTATACTGAGCATGTTTTTAATTTCTATATTCAAAATAACCAAAGAGATACAAGTGTTCTGATACTATAACAGAGGGGAAAAAAAGGCTCATTAAAATAACAAAAATACTAAAATTAAACCCTAAGTAGTTTTTGCATTAATGTATTTTTTTATACATAAAAAAAAAAAAAATATATATATATTTTTTTTTTTTACAAAAGTAATTAAAAAAATAAACTTAAGAACTTAAGAAATATTATTGAAACTAAATCCTAGTTCAAAATGTTTTATTATTGTCTTTTTGTCTTCATTATCATCTTTTTCCTTTAAACAAAACTACTTAATATTTAAAAATGTTAAGACTCAATAAAGAACAATTAAGTAGTGTGGCTGTTACATTTAATGTCAATTGTTTTTTATTATTGTCATCTTTTACTTGATGGTTACATCACATTATGTTAAATTTAAATTAAATTTTAAACTTTTCTTGGTATATATAAATATAAGTATAAAAACCAGAATCAATCAAAAAAAGAGCAGAATTCTTGCCACAGAATTTAGCTATATTACTATATGTAATTGTCCCTACAATTCTCAGTGCATGATCTAACACGTTCTGACACAGTTTTTGTCCTTTAGCTTTTTCCCCAGTCTATACCTGAGAGATGGTTTACTAGCCTCTACACATTAACATAAATATCTTTGCTTGTGTCTGGGAATTTCCACTGTCAAAGTAACTTGATTCACAAACCCATTTGATTGCATTCTTACGTGAGCTTGATCGACGGCCACAACATTTCCATCAGATGACATGCATCATCTATGCAAAAACTGGACCAAGAAACTCATCCAGTGTGGAAATTTGGTTTCTAGATTCTCCTATCTGTTCTAGGTTACATATATTGTAGCATCATTTGTTTATTGTAGTTCTTGCTATCCACACTCACTCATGTGTGTTTTCTCACCAAACATCTTTTCTTACAGTTGTCAAGAACGTATGTCCCTACCTCTCTCTCGGCTTACTGTTTTTGTGATCATTTGTGCCGCTGTCTTCACCTCAGTAGTCAATTTCCTTGCCACAGAGGTTTAGCATGTCGTAGTTTCATTAACTGTTTCTTCTCACAATGTCTCTTGTCTACGTACCACATAGAACCACATATGGATAAATTGAATTGCAGTTGAGTTTTTGTAGAGGTTCCTTTCAGGAGTGTTTATTTTATCATCTGATATAATAACTTGGTCAAGGGAAAGGTTTAAGAAAGTTAAAGGAATAGTTCACCCAAAAATGAAAATTGCCCCATAATTTACTCACCACCAAGCCATCCTAGATGTATATGACTTTCTTCTTTCAGACAGACACAGTCAAGAGTTGTTGTTTTTTTTTTTAATATAAATCATACATATCCATCAAATAAATTAACCTACAATGCCACTGGTAACTGGAATTGTGAACTATTCCTTTAACCACTGACAGTTGGGTTCCCCTGCAGCACCCCCATAAGACGGGAGAGTTACAGCAGATTGTCTGAAGAAAGAAAAAGAGATATGGTGATATTATTAATTATAGTGACAATTAATAAGTCTGCAAACTCAAGTACAAAGGTCAAATGTCAAGCCAAGGATGTTTCATTGTGGAATATAGTATTCCTCACAGTGATTGTTCCTTACTGCACATACAGGCAAATGTATGTAAAATGTTGGCATACTGTGCACAGTGTTCACACCCCGCTAAGTTCTGAACATTCAAGATGACCAGTTTTGAAATGTTTTAGAAGTAAAATGTTAGTACATACATTATTTTATTTTATAATAGCTTGAATGTTCTTTGAATGTTATAAATAATAAATAAATAATTTTTCTACTAATGTTTTGGGAACATTGTTAAAGATACAAATGAACAGAACAAACGTTCTGTCAAAAGTACTGGAAGAATGTTAACTAAAGTTCAGAGGAAGTGTCCTGTTAGCAGTGTAGAACATAAAAATCTGTTATTGTAGCTAAACTGTAGCCTATATTACCTCACTAAACTGGTTTCTTTCAAATTATTACAGCTCTGGAATAGCCGAATTGATTATGATTAGTCATAGCGACATTCTGAGATGTTTTATTCCCACTAACAACTAGGCTAGCTTAAAACTACACATTGACATTAACAGAGGTATGTCCGTATGAGGTAGATTGCCTGGGGAAAGAAACTGTTCTTGTCAAAGTCAAAGCCTAAAGTTTTGTCAAAGTCATAGCTCGGATGTGAGAGATCCCGAGTGATTTTCTGAGCCCTGTTCCTCACTCTGGATGTTTACAGTTCTTGAAGGGTGGGCAGGGGTTCACCAATATCCTTTCAGCAGATCGAACCATTCTCTGTAGTCTTCTGATGTCTGGTTTTGTAACTGAGCTAGACCAAACAGTAATAGAAGTACACAAGACTGTGGCAGGTTGAATTTCCTCAGCTGGCGAAGGAAGTAAAGCCTCTGCTGGGACTTTTTGGCAATGCAGTCTATGTGAGTGTCCCACTTCAGGTCTTGGGAGATGATGGTCTCCAGCAACCTGAATGACTCCACTGCTGCCACAGTGCTGTCCATGATGGTAATTGGGGGGAGAGCAGGAGGGTTCCTCATGAAGTCCACAATTATCTCCACAATTTTAAGCGTGTTGAGCTCCAGGTTGTTGAGACTGCACCAGATGGCCAGCTCTTTAACCTCCTGTGTGTAAGCAGACTCGTCACCATCCTTGATGAGGCAGGTGACTGTGGTGTCGTCTGCAAACTTCAGGAGCTTGACAGAGGGGTCTTTAGAGGTGCAGTCGTTGGTGTAGAGGGAGGAGCCCTGAGGAGCTCATACATGTTCATGACTAGATAGACACAGTGATGTGAGTCACTCAACTGTAAAGGATCCTGTCAGATCGTCCAAGCTTTGAATGAGCGTATACAGGTCTGGTTTAACCTTTTTAAATAACACTCGCATTCCTGGACGCTCCAGACTCCTTGGAATCCCTCGCAGTGTCTCCTTCGTCTCCGAAGTGTGGTGTGTGGTTGTGGTTCCCCTTCATCAGTCTCCATCGTCAGTCTGTCCTCCATCGATCTCTCATTCCTGCAAAATAAAGTTATCGACATTACTTCACCATTACTATTCACTGAAATTATCTTCATCTGGTATACTCACCATTATCCTCAGCACCGATTTCTGTTACTCCTTTGCTGCCTAAATAAAAAGACTTATTCTATTTACCTCCCTTTTGTAGTCCGCTTCTTAAAACATCACATATGCAGGTAAAATCGTAGTTTCTCCAGTCACTGTTAAAAAACTGAATTTTACTGTATAAAAAAATAAATAAAACAAGCTAACAGACCCCATAGCTAGTGTTGGTAAAGTGGGCAGGGGAATCTTTCTGCCTCCACCTAAGCTCCATCCACAGAAAAACGTTGCAATGTTTACCAACAGAAAAAGGGTCTATACTAAATATTGTTGGCCCTGTGATGAATGAAAAGGTTATTTATTGCACCAAGTAAAACAACAATTCTTTAAAGAACCTTTCAAAAAATGATTCTTCAGGGAACCAAAAAAGGTTCCTTTATAACATCACGAAACCCCATTTTTGGTTTCTTTCTGGCACCTTTTTTAAAGAGTGTAGATGAGTGTACAACTGACCAATAACAACTGAGTATATACCATCAAGCTGTTTATCAACATTATGTATATGTGTATATATATATCTCATTTTTAGGTCCTGAGACCATATAGGGTGGAGAGCAAGACAACCAAACCAAAGGAGGACTTTAACCTACTGGACTATATGATAGACTTCATAGTGACAATTACCGCCATGTATGCAGCATCAGAGGTTTTTGAAAAGAGGGGCAGTGTGGAGGATTCATCTGGCCTTCATCGGCCCGAGGTGACTCAATGTACAATAAATCAGCTTGCTGTAGGCCTGAAATGACTGAAATCGTTGAGTTGATATTTGGTCATTTCTTGTGAATGTATTTTGTAGAACGTGTAAAACTTTTCCAATGAAAGAACCTTTTTTTTACCTTTATTAATCAAGGTTGTTAATGTAACCTTGATGCACCCTGCACACCTCTGCTGCACATCTAAAACTAGGCCAGCAACAGCTAATCGATAATGAAAATAATCGTCAACGAAACTGATTAATGCATTAAAACAAACAGACCACTCATAATTCTGACTAAAATACACATTTTGCTAAAATAGTTTTTGTTAGAAATGAAGTGAAAAAATAGAAATTGCACTATTGTTGGAATCGTCCATTAATATTACAGTGTTTCTGTTTTTTAGGTTTAGAATGTAATGTTTGTAATTTAACACTTAAATGCTTAAAAATAATGTACAGAAGAGCCTACTGTACATAGATACATTTATTATATTTGTTTAAAATAATGGATTACATTTTTCTTATTATTATTATTACATGTTTTTCATCCAATTAATAAAAAAAAGAAAAAAAAATCATTAGCAAAAATAATGTCACAGGCCACCCTACATAAGAAATTGTAAAGAAGGTAGGTTGTGCACTAAGTCATGTTTATTTGTAAAGCATGTAAGTAATTTCTATAGAGATAATTATTTCAGTGAAACAATTTGCTGTTTTTATTTTGTAAATTAGGAGAAAACCATCTCTACAACTGCGGTGCTTTATCACCATTATTAAAAAGTTGAAGTTAATATTTTGTCAGTGAGAACAATTGCAACAATTCATATTTTCTTTCAGATGATGTAACTGCTGTAATAAAGCCTATATCATAGAATAGTAACTTGTCATTCTGTTTTTATTTTGTAGATGTTGGTTGAATACCTAGGCTTACATTTAATTTGAGATACTTTAGTAAAACCATGGTTAAACTGGTATTACAACCATAGTGAATTTGTGGTACTTTAAAACCATGTTTTTGGGAACCAAGAATTGTTGGTAGGGTATTATTCACAGTGGATAAAAAAATATTTATCACAATTAACTTTGTATTTAATGGCCCTTTGCTTCACAGACGTACCTTCTCGAAGGTGTGGGGGCTATTGTTTTTAGAAAGCCTACATTAAAACACAAACTTCTTTTTCTTTCCTGTCCTGTTCTCTCACGGTACTCCCGTCGTTCTCTCTCCTCTTCTTGTTTTCCCACCTGTGCTCCTGCATATCGAGTTCCAGCCCCCTCCTTTACATGTAGCGAATTTGCAATTCCCCAGCCGCGCGTACGAGAGGGAGGAGATCGGGAGAGGGAGGAGATAGAGAAGGAAAGAATGAGGTTTGAGAGGAGTTTATTCTTAAACACAACATCCAGAGGTAAATAGAAGCGCGAGAAAGAGAGACATGATGCAACAAACGCGCTAACACATCCATGAAGCTGAAGGCTTGTTTGGCGCGAGGAACACCTGGAACTGTGATTTACCTGGATGAGACGCTGGGGAGAAGAGCGCGGAGAGTCAGCCCTTGGGGATCTGCTATCAACGAACACAAAGCAGTAAGCAGGTGAAGTAGTTTGTAGGTGAAACTCCCAAGTGTTCACAGTTTAGCACTTTGTTTTATTAATCTAACATGGCAGTGAGTGTTACTGTGTCCCTTTCTCTGGATGAAATGTGTCGTTCCCAAGCACCGGAATAGGATGCTAATTTACATGCTTTTGTTTATATTTAATAGATTGTATTTATGAAGTCATCCAGAAAAGGCGCTATTCAGATATGTCGCATTTCTTTTAATTAACGCTTTTTTAAATATATTTTTAAAAGGAATAATTTGGTGCATTTCCTCTTTTTTAAATACATCAATACGTTATAGTAAATCTGCTAGTTTGTTTCAGGTAAGCATGGTAACAGTATAATGAATGACAGACTGGTCACTGTCTGCTGATCACTGTTAAAATGGGTTTCATTCTTCATTTCCAGAACAGACTGTCTCTGTCATGGCTGAAAGCAAGGCAGAAAGAGGTTTGTGTTTCTTACATGCTTTTATCTTTCAAGCAGCATACTTTATATTCAGTGATTTCAGTAAATCCATATCCCTTAAATCAGGGGTCTCCAACCCTGCTCCTGGAGAGCTACCGTCCTGCAGATTTCAGCTCCAACCCCAATCAAACACTCCTGAAGCAGCTAATCAAGGTGTTCTGGGTTACTTAATAATTACAGACAGGTGTGTTGGAGCACGGTTGGAGCTCAGATCCGCAGGACGGTAGCTCTCCAGGAGCAGGGTTGGAGACCCCTGCCTTAAATGCAGTGATCCAGCTGGTCCAAAGCAAATTTGACCAAAAACTAGGATGAGATATATAGTGTTGAATTTATGATGTGTAAAAATGTGAAATATCTTTGTATTTGCGATTATAGACTGTTGCTGTTATGAAATATGGAAAGTACAGCAATTTTGAGTCTTTGGACTAAGTGTCATGAAAAAATTCACTGTAACCATTCAAGAAAGTTGTTAAATGTTTGTATAATATAAGCATTTAATCAACATAAACATGACTGTATTAAATGTTTATCATAATACTCTCACTTTTTAGTCTAAAACATGTCTATTCAGGGCATTAAACAGGCATTATTAATTATTTAATTAAATAATTTAAATTAAATATTATAAATATAATTTAAATTATATAATTATAATTTAAAATAATATTTAAATGTAATTAAATATTATTTAAAAAATTTCAATGCAGAAAATTACAAGATTTAAAAAAAAAATGAAATGTAGGTATACACACACACGCACACATACTTGTGATCAGATGTAGTCATTCTTGTAAAATGATTAATTTCTAACTCTGAAAGTTTTGGATGACATGGTCTTTTATTATCTTATCTCAGGAATCAAATGGGAGGTTCGAGCCAACGACCGTTATTTTCATCGGTCCTGTCGTCGCAGGTCTTTCCTGTGTTTCCGCTGGGGGCGTTATGCTGTACGTGAGAAGCATTTTGATTTCTATTGTCTGGAGAGAAGTAGTTATGGAAGCATTTAACAACATTTGATACCTTTCGGCTGCCACACATATGTTGATGTTTCCAGTGGTGTGTCAGCAAGTACCCAGTTTAATTCATTATTTAACACTTTCCTATAATTGGTTTTGTTTCCAGGACAATGTGGTGCGGAGCTACAAATACACGCCTCTGACCTTTTTGCCACTTAACTTGTATGAACAGTTTCAGCGAGCAGCAAATCTCTTTTTCCTCCTTATTGTGGTTTTGCAGGTTCGTGGCTTGTATCTCGCATGTCTGTGACAGAAAGATTCACGATGCTAATTCATGTTTAAACGCCAAACCCAGATATTTGACTAGCACACTTTTCCTATGAGTACTGAATTAGAGTGGCCACCTTGAACTCATGATGAATGAAATATGCTCTTTTGCAAACAGTGAGTCAAAAATACCTGCTGTTTGAAAAAAGACTTTTCTATAGACATGGCTAAAAACACCCTTTGTAACAATAAATTAGATAAATGAGAAATCATAAAAACATCAGTTAGATTGCATAGGTTAAATATTTGAGTTTCAATTCATAAATATTGAAGTGTTTAAATTATACTATGCTATGGTTTATTCTTGACCCCATTTGAGTCTATACCAGAAATGACATCATAAACTAGCTGTTATATCTTCAGTTGTCCAGTATAATCTGCCTGTGTAAATGTTTTCATATTTGTATGTTTACAAATACGCATATTTTATAAATATCTTTGAAAGCATGTGTATATATATATATATATATATATATATATATATATGTCTTCAGTTCTTAACGGAGTTTATTGAAAATGGTACAGAATGTAAATTATTATTATGTTTATTTTGTTGGGTTTTTTTTATACATAATTTTATTTTATTTGTTTTACAGTTTTCAAACTATCTACCCAATATTTTATTGGGTGATTTTCAACTTGCTATAAATAATTTAGTCGTAATTGATTATTGATTAATCATAATAATAATTCAGTATGTATAAGTTATTAAGAAAAATATTTTGAAATAAATGTGTGAATGTCCATTTTATATATATATACATATACAGTGGGTACAGAAAGTATTCAGACCCCCTTAAATTTGTCACTCTTTGTTATATTGCAGCCATTTATTTCCTCATTAATGTACACACAGCACCCAATATTGACAGAAAAGGTATTGACAGCATTTAAGGTCACACAAGGGTGTTCAGCTGGGATTAGGACTTGGCTTTATAAAGATTGTGTACTTTTTCTTTATATATTTAATTAGGTGGAAATTCATGCCGTTATTTCATTTACAGTGTATTCCTATAATTGCGACCATCCCTTGGTACAGCACTATGCTTCCTTTGCTGTTTGTTCTGCTTGTGCGTGGGTGTAAAGATCTAGCCACAGACTTGGTGAGTCTAACATTCTTGTCATTCTCTCAGTCGATGCTTTCAAACCACTTTCACTTACATAGAACTTCAAAGAGCAGCCATATCACAGTTTTCAGCCATTTTTCCCCTCACTCCCACATCTGTCTATCATGCTCCCTCCGCTCCCACGTCTCACAGGGCCGGCGACGTAGTGATGCACAAATTAACAGGCGCCCATGTGACATTCTCACTCCTGAGGGGTGAGTAATGCTATCAGGGGTCTAGAGAGCTCAGAAACAAAACAAACACGCAATCATAAACCAAATTTAGATTTACAGAGAATTTCTCACTTAAAAAGTCTCCTTAAATATCTCACTTGCAGCTTCGAAGTGGTTAAGTGGAAAGACGTATGTGTTGGTGACATACTCCAGGTTCATAAGGACCAGGTCATACCTGTGAGTATGTGTATCTGTGTTTCTAACCCAGCAATGTATCACACATTAGATAATAACTTTCTGATCTCATTTTGGTCTCAAAGTCACTTTTAGTGGAGCTATAGAGTTATTTCCCCATTAAGGTGAACTGCAAACAAGTTTAACTAATGCTAACAACCATAAAGTTTGTTCTGTTGTTTATCCCAGTCAGATTTGCTCCTCCTTTGCAGCACTGAGCCTCACAGCCTTTGCTACGTAGAAACAGCAGACATCGATGGGTAAGAGCATCTCCCTCTGGACACACAGCAGAACTGACTGACTAGCATTCCTATTGCTATATACCTTCATGGCTCGGTCAAACTGAAAATAACAAAAGACTTTATTGTTAGGAAACCAGTTACAATTTGAATCTTTACTAGACATTTAAAAAAAAGAAATATACCTGTTAAGATTGTGTTGACAGTCTGTGCAGTTAGATGAGTTGGCATTGACAGTTACAGATTTGAAAAAGAAAAAGGCGGGGAAAAAGAACCTTTATCTATTTCAACAACAACAAAACAGGATTCTTCAGGCTCATATGGTTCTAAATGGAACAGTTACTATGTGTAAAGAAACTTTAAAGTATACAAAAATATACCATGTTGTAGAAAATTAGCTAATGTAGCATGTTTGCATTGTACTTACACCCTATTTTTCTGCTGTTTGCAGAGAAACCAACTTGAAGTTTCGCCAGGCTCTGAGTGTAACTCATACTGAGCTGAATGGAGATTCAGTTAAGCAAAACCTGGCAGCTTTTGATGGTTTGTTTGGGCTAGCAAACATTGGAGTCATTCATCTGTAGTGACCAGAAGATAAGCTTTCTATTCAATTCTTTGACTCTTTCTCTCTCTCTTTTTATCTTAGGTATCGTGTGGTGCGAAGAACCAAATGGTAACTTGCATTCCTTTAAAGGTGAGTTACATTGGAAAGGAGAGCGCCACCTTCTGGACACAGACCACCTGCTCCTCCGAGGAACTGTGCTGCGAAACACGGACATAGCCTATGGATTAGCCATATACACGGGTAAATAAAATCGGTGCTAATTTTTGCTTACATGTTACCAGACGTGTGCAGACTTGATGATGATGAAAAATTTGTTTTTCTTTGAACATAACAGGCTCAGATAGTAAAATTCTGCAAAACTGTGGAAAACTGAAACTGAAGAAAACTCAAGTGGAAATACTACTAAACAAAACTGTGTTGGTGGTAAGAGATAGAAAGAAACTGTATAACTTTGCATTAACTATTGTCTTATAATGAAAGCTATTGAGTTAAAAAGCAACTATTTAGGCTATTGGTCAATTTTAAGTGCATTGTATAATCGCTCGTTGACCTTCTTAGCTGTATATAATAATTCAAATCATATGCAAATATGATATATAATTGGTTGAGAGTGATCTTACTACATTTTATTAATTGTAGTAAGAAATACTTTTTATTTTAATTTAATTTTACTAATTAAAAACCTATTTTAATGATCAAAAATAGAGGAAAAAAGTAAATAACCGCCATTCCTTTTTATTTAGGCTGTTTTTCTTTTTGTATTTGTTTAAATAGATATTGTGAATGTTTTTTTTTTTTGTTTTTTTTTATTGAAACTGTATTTATACAATTAATTTTAATTTTGTTTAGATCTATTTTTATTTTATTTATTTATTAAAGTTTATTTATATATTAACAAACTTGTCTTTAATGAATCTGTCTGAAAATGTTCCCTAACTCAGCATTTATCATGTTTCAGATTCTGATGTTCATGCTAACCACAGCTCTTCTCCTGGCTCTGGGCGCTGGTCTTTTCGAGCACAGGGTTTCCCCTCAGTACGACGTTGTCTCGGCCTTGCAGCGTGATTCGTCTCCTGCCTACCTTGGCTTCCTCACCTTCTGGGGCTACATCATTTTGCTTAGTCCTTCTATGCCCATGTCTCTTTACATAACGTAACACCAGCTCCCCATAGTGTCATTATGCCTTTTTAAACATTTAGTTTGTTATCTTTAACTATTTCACTCACCGTTTCATTGTCTTGCACCAGATTCGAAGTGATCCACATGGTACACTGTCTCCTGATTGGCTGGGATGTTGAACTGTACTGGGAGGACAATAACAGCCCCGCTCAGGCCCGTACAACCACCCTAAATGAGGAATTGGGTCAGGTGGGCCACCTACTCAGCGACAAGACTGGCACTCTAACGCAAAACCGCCTGCTTTTTCGTCAGTGCTTCATTGCCGGACACATTTATGGTCTGTTAACTTCTTTGATGCTCTTTTCATCATTTTGTAATTCATAATGTCACTAATGATGAGTGTATGTTTATTTAGGTGACATGTCAAAGGAATTCAAGGTAAGAGGTAATGCATTCATTTATCACTGTTCTAATGTAAAAACCTAGTCAAAGCTGATTCATTTTTTGATTTCAACAAGCCGCTAGACTTAAGCTGGAACCGGTTTTCCTGTGGTGGGCTGAAGTTTTCTGACCAGCGGTTGGTTGATAAGCTTCGTGAACGGAGCAGCCCTGAGTGCCAAGAGTTCTTTACGGCTCTGGCCCTTTGTCACACTGTCATGAGTGAGTGGAGGGATGGTTAGTAAAACATTATATTTATTCTGCCATTATTGTAATTGTTACGAGATAAGAAAGTGGATGATAAAAATATAGCTGCACAATGCAATTACAGGGCCATACATTATTGCATTTACAACTATTAACCAGCAGGGGGGCCCAAAGTTTTTTTTGGACCCTCTGGACATTGGTTCCAAATGTAAAAGTTTCACACTTTCAGAGCTCCGTTCAAAAAACAAAACAAAACAAAAAAACAGTAATATTGTAGAATACTGCTCTATAAAATGTAGACAAGGCAAAAGACCAGGCAAAATCATAGGAAAGTATATATACTGTTTTTTTTTTGTTTGTTTTTATTAAATACAGGTTTGCCTCATTATCAGGCTGCCTCTCCAGATGAGGAAGCTCTGGTGTGTGCTTCACGGGAGCTCGGCTGGGTGTTTCTCTCCCGTACACGAGAAACCCTTACCATCAGTGAGATGTGCCTCACACGAAACTATCAGCTCCTGGCACTTCTGGACTTCACCAGCAAGAGGAGACGCATGTCAGTGCTGGGTGAGTTTCATCAACTGCTCCTAAAGAGGAGGTTCACTCAAAAATGAAAATTCTGTCATCATTTACTCATGCTGTCTCAAACCCTTTAGACTTCTTTTCTTCTGTGAAACACGAAAGATGATATTTTGAAGAATGCTTTTGTCTATATAATGACTGGACTGCATTGGCAGAGAACAAAACTTTTGGTTTGGGTTTGTTCTTTTCAGATTTCTAAAATATTGTGAAGTTAGCACCCAAAGCATACTTCAGTTTTGCTGTGAACACTTAAGAGTTTGCGTACAGCCAAACACATTTCAAAGTTTATTAGCGCAAGAAATTGAAATGAGTGAAATCCATGCTGTGCAATGTGCTAAAACTGTATTAACATATGAGTTATTATATGGGTTTGTGTAGTGCGGGACCCTGGGGGACAGTTGAAGCTGTACTGTAAAGGTGCAGATATTGTTATTCTGGAAAGGCTTCAGAGGGACTGGCCACTTCAGGAGAGCACCGAAAGAGCTCTAGAGGTGAGGTGACTTTAAAGGCCCATCCATTGTTATAATCAAATGCCAAAGTCCGTAAGGCTTAAGTAATTTATTATGAAGAAAAAAGAGCTGCAGGCGTCTTTGTTGCAGCATCTTTAATATTTATTATTAATAATTAGTACCAGGAAGTGGCAATTTTGTTTTCTTGAATACAATAGATGGAAGCCGTGCTTTATTTGCAAATGTTTTATGCAATATGCAAATTTTCTACATAAGATAAATTCACAACATTGTATGGAAAATCAGATCTAATCAGAACTTTAATGAGCTTAAGAGTATTTAAAGGGGTCATGAACTGGCTTTTTAAAATTATTTTATACTGCTCTCTGAGGTCCACTTTTAATTTTATAAATATATTTTAAGTAATTTTTTTGTTAATAAACTATATTGTCCTGTTTTTACTCCCTCATCAGAATATTGTTTTGAATAGATGTGGTGGATCATAGACTCTGAAGTAAACGCCCATTGTTACAATTAATAGTTGTGTATGTTTGACAACCTACATCATTCGTAGATGAACGTTGTTGAGATTTAAGTCGAAAATACTCAAGCGTTCTGTAAGAAACTACAATACTATTGCGATCACTTAATAAAAACAGTTGCGATATTACTGGCAGATTCAATACAGTTGGCACAGCATCATCTTTTAGCTTCAGCCTTTATGAAAATGTGTCAAATTGCGCCATACTTATTGTTTATTAAATGACATTACTGTGTGTTGACGTGGATGCTAATATAATTATCTTTATAGAAATGATTCTTGGTGTGAAATGAAAGTGGCTGATCATGAGTTAACATACAGTGTTGTTGATGTCTTTGGATATGTGTGCGGTTGGCAGCTGTTCGCTCAGAGCTGTCTGAGGACTCTGTGTGTGGCCGTGCGTTTGGTTCCTGAAGCCCTGTGGACAGAGTGGAGCCGCACCCTCAAACAGGCGAGCACTTCGTCGGGTAACCAGGAGACAGTGCTTGAAGAGATATACGATCAAATGGAAAAAGACTTAACGGTACTCTAAGGGAGTTATTATGAAACACTAATTGTCTCAGGAGTCACCTTTAGAGTGGCACATTATCAAAGCATGTAGCATTCTGTTATTAAACTATCCTGTTTGTGTAGCTGTTGGGCGTGACTGCCATTGAGGACCGTCTCCAAGAAGGTGTCCCTGAGACCATCTCCACCTTGCGGAGGGCGGGGGTGAAGGTGTGGGTGCTGACAGGAGACAAAACAGGTGCAGTTTCAGCATACAGGCTGGTTTCAAGAACCTAAAGCAGTACATTAATACAAATTTACACCGTTTGCTAACCTCTTTCCAACAGAAACGGCTGTGAATGTGGGATATGCATGCAAACTAATGGATCCAGACACAACTCTGATTCAAGGGGAGGAGCTTAGGTCAGAAAATGGTTACAGTTCTGTGTTACTCCCTAAAAAAGTAACTAATTGCACGATTAACACAATTCTGATAGATTGTGAATATGTGAGAACAGAGAAATTGATAGGTGGAAAAACATTTATTTGCACCACTTACATGTAATATAACGCAACACGACTGTTGTCAATATCTCCAGGCAGCTTCTTGAGTCTCCTTCTCCAGATGTTCATGCCATGTCTAAAGAGCCAGAGGTTTGGATCACAGACAGGAGAGCAGGGAAGAGCAAAGCAGCACTAGTCATTTCGGGTCCTGAACTGGTGAGCAAAGGTTTATGCTTTTAGATTTAGAACATTTTAGAAAATTATATATACGGTACGATAATAGTAAGTAATACTTTTAGACAGAAAGGTTGCATTTTTTTTTCACAACTTTTTTGAACATAACAGGCAGAATTGACCAGAATGCCTGAATGGGGCGCAAAGTTTGTTGCTCTGTCCAATCAATGCCAGTCTGTATTGTGCTGTCGTGTTACACCGGCACAAAAAGCGGAAGTGGTCGAGATGGTCAGGAAGTATTCGACTTCGATTACAATGGCGATAGGTGATGGTGCCAATGATGTCAACATGATCAAGAGTGAGAATATTTACGTTTGATCAAAACAGCAACTATTTAAAGCTGCAGTCCACACGTATTCCCTCTTTGTCGCCATCTCTGCTTGAAAACCTGGAATTGCAGTTCCTTGCAGAATTATTTTTATTACTTGGGGTTATTATTATTATTATTATTATTACTCTGCCACCGCTAACCCTCTTCGTCTTTAAAATACAAATCTTGTGTAATCCCAGGCTATCTGTAGCACATTTAAGACTTAATTTCATTCACGGGTCTTTCATCTAATCCTTTTTGGATTACAACCTACCATCAAAATGATCAATTGAATTATTTCAGCTGCTGTGAGAAAAGGCTATAAACGAACTGCCGCCTGCAGGATCCTCACATGTGATGCTGGCACAACTTATTCATGTTTACAGACATGACGTAATAACGCAGTGCCATGCTCGAATTTTCCACAAAAACCTACCTATACCACTTAAATTAGAAAAGATTATTATAAGCTAACCGTTGTGAATCGAAAAAAAGTTACCGACTGCAGCTTTAAATGCATGATTTGTTATTTCTAACAATTGTTAAAAACTAATCAAATTCTCACATTGCTAATCAACTAGACTCTTGTATATTTACCAGCGGCACATATTGGCGTTGGTCTTTGCGGCGTGGAGGGCAGTCAGGCGGTGCAGAATGCAGATTTGGCTCTGGCTCAGTTCAGCTTCCTTCGCAGGCTGCTGCTGGTACACGGGCACTGGTCATACTACCGCATCTGCATCCTTCTGCGCTATTTCCTCTACAAAACCACTGCTTTTGCTCTGGTGCACATTTGGTATAGTTTCTACAATGGCTTCAGCGCTCAGGTAGAGCAACTGTCACTTGATCCACTTTACACCCACCAACTTCAACCACACTGCAAAAATATGCCATTACAGTCAAAACAACATGCAGTGAGCAGCTTATTTTGGTGCATTTTTTTCTCCTCTTTTCCAGCCTATGTATGAGAGCTGGTATATTAGCCTCTACACAACACTGTACACATCCTTGCCTATACAGTGCATGGGTTTTTTCGAACAGGTAAGCTTAATACAAGGCGATCACAAGAAATCTTAACATCTGATTGGTTCATCTGGAATTCTTATTGTTTACATTAACTCCATGACAGGATGTGGATGCCAAGAGTTGTCTGAGTTGGCCTGAAATCTACACGATTGGACAGAAGAAGCAGCTTTTCAATCCTTTAGTTCTGGCCATCACGCTCCTCTATTCGTTCTACACCTCCATCATCCTGTTCTTCATCCCTATGGGAATATTGCAGTACTCTGCTCTCGATTATCAGACTTTAGCTGTAACGATTCAAACTTCCGTAGTGCTCACCGTGACTGTTGAGGTAACTATATGGCATCAAAAAGGCTATTATAATAATTATGAAATGTATGATTAAATCATTTTGTGTCTGCCTGCTGGTTTTAGGTTATTTTACATACAAAATTCTGGACCAAGTACAGCGTGGCAGCAGTTGTTTTTAGTTTGGTGGCATTCTTTCTGTCCACGTTGGCTCTCCATAGCGCTCGACTCTTCACGGCTTCCCCTAAAGACTACTTTTTCCTGGGTATTTATGTCTGCAGATTGATCACATATCCTTGAAAGAAGTGACAAATAAATAAATAAATAATAATAATAATAAAAAGTATATTATCAGGTAGAACATTTTCTATATCGCTATTAGGGCACCATTTTTATATAAAATGCTCTTGTAAAAAGTTATTTAAGGTGCTAGTTTTATTTATCTTTTATTATTTTTGAAATATATTTTTATGATTGTATTGGTTTCCATGATTTATCCAAAAATCACCTTTTTCAATTATTATAATTATTTGATTATAAATAACTTATTTTGTATTTTTATTTTAGAACAGACAATATGTGGATATAACAAAATGTGTTTTAATCTTGTGCATAATTATATATATGCTTTTCAAAGTAATGTTATAGATTAAAATACTTAACTGAAAGTATTTATAATTTTATTAGATTTGTGTATATATATACTTCAATATTGCATATTATCCTGATTTATAATTTTTTTATTATTATTATTATTATTATTATTATTATTATTATTATTTTCAGATATAATTTATATAATCACCTGCTAATTTAACTCTTTAAAAGGGATTTCAAGCAGATTCTCTTAATGAAACTTAAATTTTCAGGAGCATCACCAAATGCTTACAGTACCCCTGAGGTTTGGCTGACCATATGCGTGACCACCTGTGTTGCTGTCTTTCCCTCAATAACCATACGAGCTTTAGGAGTTGTACTAACAAACTCCAACAAACATAAGGTTGATATCTACTTTCTAATCACAATCCTTTTCTCACGATTAGCATATAAGACATGTGGTTTTGTTATTGTTTGTACTCACCGTATTGTCCTTTTTACGCATACAGATCCACAGCTTGAATGAGCCCGTTGAGTTGAAGTCGTGGTTTCAGAGAGGTACCCTTCAGCGTCGTTCATCCTATGCGGTGTCCCAGGGGAAAGGTTTTGGAAAGTTAATCACCACAGGAGTTGGACTTCCCTCTACGGCACCCCCACAGGACAGAAGAGTCAAAGCAGAAAATCTGAAGAAAGAATCTCCGCAGGGTTCACATATAGAAATGAATAGTGGAGATGTGGCATGCTAGCATCTTCAGGGTGTTTAGTCATGCACTGAACATGTGATATGAATAGCTAAAATATAACAAAAAACAGTCTGTCGTCCAGAAATTTAGGATTTTTGGTGCAATTCCAAAATGGAGGCCCAGAATACACCTAATCTAATTGATAGTGACCATTTTGCAAATTCTAAATGTTATGGGAGGATTTGAACATTTTAAAGGGTTACTCCACCCCAAAATGAACATTTTGCCATTAATCAATTTCCCCCATGCCATTCCAAACTCGTAAAAGCTTTGTTTGACTTCAGAATGCAATTAATGATATTCAAGATGAAAACCAGGAGGCTTGTGACTGTCCCATTGACTGCTAAACAAATACCACCATCAAGGTGCAGAAAACTGTCATCTGAATGCTCCATCTGCCATCAGTAATTCAAACGTAATATAGAACGCTATGGGAATACCTTTTGTACAGAAAGAAAATAAAAATAACAAGTTTATTTGACAATTTGGCACTGAAAAGTCAACATAGCGAAATTTTGAACATCATCCGGTGGACGCTATTCACGTACGCCGTTCTGTATTAGATGCAATGGGAATAATTAAATAAACTGTACAAAAATATTCTCGTAGATAAACAAAGCTTTTATGAGTTTGAAATGACATGGGGGTAAGTAATTAATGGCAATTTTCATTTTGGGGTGGAAAAAATTTATGTAAATCCCAGATTTGTCATTACATTATGAGCATCGTAGGGCCAAATAGCGTATAAAAGGTTTTAAATGTACTTGTATTTTTGTATAAAATTGTACAAATAAATATATTTAGGATAAATAAATAAACAGACAATAGCGTGAAAATGTTCAACAATGGTTTTATTTTATTTCAAAACACGCAATTTACCCATATTACCTTTTTTTCTCCTGTAACAGTTATTACTCCAAATTGTCTCCTTCTGGCACTAAATGAAAAGTGCTGCACAGGCTCTCTGGCTCCCCCTGTAGGACAGGAGGAGGAACGAGGCTCTCAATAACATGCCCTTTAACCTTTAACAGCTGCCTGAGAACAAGTTTGTGTGCGAATGTGAAGCTTCAACAGGATATTAAAACCGACAAAATCTTGTGCAGAAGATTTTAAACAATGACAGGTGTTTTCTCCTTAATATTTCCTGCACTAGGTCTTAACATTGAATTGAAAAGAATTCATGAAAAGGAAATCCTTACACCTGTCAAATATAGTCAGCCAGGCATCTCAACAGCTTCAGAAACACACACTGATTGTTTTTTTTATTTTTATTTTTTTGGATTGTCTTTACCCTTGGATCAATCTTTGGCTTGGGTAGATGTGCTCTAAGAAGAGTTTATGTGCAAGAGCTCTTTACTTTGCAAACACTCCTCCCTATTTACTGTTTCAGTATTAAATAATATGGGGTAAAATTGTTATTCCCTGCTTAAAAACACTTAAACTAGCTCAAGATGGTTTGCCGGTCTTAGCTAGATTAGCTTATCATTTAGTTGATCTTTCAGCCTGCCAAGTGTCCAAAGCATTTATTTAAAAAACAAAAACAAATGAGATTTGCTAATTACACCTAAATGAAGGCTGGTTTAATACAGTTTACTTGGCAGGTAATTTCAAATGTTTGAATCTTTAAATAGTACAGGTATTGTTACAGGATTCATCCTAGAGACTGAAGTGGATTTTGAGGAACTGGGAAAAAAGACTGAACCAACCACATTGATTATGATTGAGGTAAAGGCTTTTCTTTTCTTTGTATTTTTGCATAGTTCTCTCTGCAAAGACAACCAGCCTCAGCAGCTCTTTATCGACTGGTTTGTGGTTATTAGAAAGCTTTGTTAGCGCAAATGTTAGTACTAGCTCTTTTCAACACCCTGCTGGACTTAGTGTTGTTAGCATCACTGTTACTTCTTTGTCCATTTTTTGTTGGTTAAAATTTCTTGTAGAAGTTAAATCTCCTTGAAAGACTTGAAGGTTTTTGATGCACAATGCCACTTTAAGATTATCAGGGACGAGTGTTTGCAAATGTCGCTAACGCTGCACACCATAAGCACCACAGCAAGCTAAACAGGGCAGTGGTCGCCTACTTGAAACCAGTGAGAGCCTCTTTCCTCTTTCCTTTCTCCTCTTCTCCTCCTCCTCTCAGCCTGTCTTCTCTCTACCATTTTTTCTCCTTGTTTTGAAACTGATTGTCTTCTACCATCACAAAGACACTTGGTTCTGATTGATTGACAGGTAACAGAAGAGGAAGAGCACAGTGTGATTGGGGGGTTGGATCTGCAGACAGACCCGGAGAGAAACATGATGTACGTGATGCTGTTTTACAGTCAATGAGAGACCATTTCTGGTTGGAGGGGTCTGTTGCAAAAAAAAACTGGCCAGTAGCATTCCAGTTTTGTGTGAAATGGTGTGCAACCCAAATCGAGAAACACACCACATGTAAACAAATGCACACAAGATTACATTTCAGAAGAGGAGACGTGTGTACATAGGGGTCCATGACCAAGTTCAGTTGCCCAGGATACACGGCCATGCCCCATTATAAAGAGTTATATACATAAAAGAAATACAGAGAGAGCTGCAACAATACATGCACACAACCAGTGAAAAACAACAGTGACAGAAAAGTCTACAAAACAAAGACCCCTCCAACACTTGTACCACCCTTCCCACCCATGTCCAACTCCCCCCGGGGTCTAGTCATCCTAGTCACTCCCACCAAAGTCCAGGTCAATCCAGCTTTACTCTATACAGTATACAATAGTCATGCAGAAAAAAAGTGTCCCCACCACTTCAAATGGGAGGAGTTTGTTTTTCATAATTTTTTTTAATTAATGCTAGGAGCACTTAACACAATCGAGCTTTAAATAAAGAAAAAAAAAAAGAAATTAACACAAGGTTTGAATAATGTTGAAACAAAATATTAGAAAATTGATGCATATATTGGAAATTCAGCGTATTTGTGAATTTGCTCTTTTCTGTCATCTTTCACCTTTTTTTTCGCTTTCTTTCACTCTCAAATCCTTTTCCTTCATAGTGTGTCTAAACATTCAAATGTCTTTCTTTTATAAAGAATTACGTACCACCATCGATAAAATAATAACAAAAATAATAAACAAGAAACTGGCAAATGAGTAAACCAAACAACACCACCAACAAAAACACAATTTAACAGTATAAAGCTTCAAGTCACAAGTTCAAAAACTAACTATTATTAGTCTTAGTAGTGTTAGTGTACTCATTGTAATTAGCATTAGTTTAATCTAAATTACATAAACTTTACACAAAACATTTGAGGTATTTCAGAATCAATTGTCAACACCTTCCTGCCAAATCCATGTGGTTTCCAGTGGGAGAAATAAATGAGGGAACTGGTTTAATGTGTTTCTTAAAATGGCCTCTTCTCCTGGTTCACTTGCGGCTATTTAAATCTTTGATAATCAAATTGTCAAAATATTCTGAATTTGTTCCCAGTTGACTAAAATGGGAATCAAATGGTTCAGATTAAAGTCTTGTCTGGATTTTTAGAAGTTGATTTTTGATATATCTTGATTTAAATTAGAAAGTGCTCCTGAAAAAAGGCCATATGTGGATACAGTACTGCAGCATAATGAATAAAAACAGGGTACAAGTACTCAATGGTAACATAAAAAGATATTTTGCACATTTCCGCCAGTGCACACAAAATAAACTGGCCTCACTCTCAAGACAAGTATAATGCGAAATAAACCTAGCCGTCAGCCCAAATAATAATTAGTGAAGTGATACTGGACAAATAGCCTAATAAAGTTGTCAATATAAAGTGCTTAAACACCAGTTTATATCAAACTAACGTCAAAATCGCCCGTTGTTTCAATGTCTGTATGCCTGCGTACTGTAGATTTGCATGTAAGCATTAGTGTGCAATGTGCCGTTCACACAGCAGGCAGTTTTTCGGTAAAAAACGCGAGACGCCGCGTTAGGAATTGAAAATAGCTCACGCTCCCAAGCGCGTTTTTAAAACCAGACACGGCGCCTTTAAATCGCGGCGGCCACGAGCGAGACACAGAAAATTGCGCGAGGCGCGTCTCAACGGTCGAAAGGTCAGTAGCGCGTCTTTACATAGAAATACGATGGAAAAACCAGCGCAATGGACCTCAAAAACGCGTTCCGTCCGTGTGTAAACTGTTGAGGTGTGTGTGCTTCTCTGTGTGTGTGTGTGTTTATGTGGTTTATGAGGACACAAATTTGTATAATGACATGGGTATGACATAAGTGTTACAATATGAAGGTGATTTATGACGTTATTCAAAAGGCTTATAAAACATACAGAATGAAGTTTTTTGAAAATCTAAAAATGCCTGTAGTTTCCTGTAAGGGGTAGGTTTAGGTGTAGGGTCAGTGTAGGGCAATACCACATACAGTATGTACAGTATAAAAACCATTATGCCTATGGAGAGTCCCCATAAATCACAAAAACCAATGTGTGTGTGTATTTCAGAGCAGTCCCACCCGTTGTTGAAGGAAAAAGGCACTCAACTCAATCTGCATAGCAGCCGCATCCCTCAGTGGGGTGCTATGCAGTCTGACTGCACTGTATGAGTATGTATGTGTCATCTTTATGTGAAAATGAATTTGTATGTTTGCTTACATCTGTAACAACTTTGGTTATGCTATTGGGCTTTTGGTACTTTGGTGTATTCCTCCCTTTGGCACCACAGGACTGGCAGGTCAAAGAATCTTTGGTATCAGTGGCTGTTTCACAAACCACCCAGCTCAGTGAGGTAGCCACACTGGTTCTCACTACAAACAAAAGGTCCGTTTTATCAGCTAATGTACATACAGATGACCGCTGATTTGTGTATCACAAAAATCTATTCTCTCTTAATGCTCATAATCAGGCCCACACGGAATCCTGTGGCAGATTTCCCCTTAAACGTCCTTTAATAAAACCTTAAACATTTATTAAATATTTTGGGTAATTTGATTATGCTTTCAGCTACACATTGCACCTTGTTTGAATTAATTCTGCTGATTTGTCGCCTGAATTTTTTGCAGATTCCATCTGGGCCTGCTTATAAATCAATGCTCAGAGCATCATTGCATTAACAGTGCCCACTATTATCTGTTCAGCAAGTCCTGCAACATTTCCAGAAATGCTACTGTTGCATTCAAAGACACTAAAAAAAGACTCCTCTTCGATTTTGAACATCTCCCCATGGAGGTAAGGTTGTGCCCTTGTTTCACACCCATGTGGCAGGGTTTTTAAAGGATTTGGGGAGAATTTTCGGGTGGAATTCTTGTTTGTTTACTCTTCAACAGAGCCAAGAGAGAGCGATATCGCTTTCACGGTCAGTGAAAGTTCCTTGCCTTATGACCTGTGGTAGTTCACATGCAATGCAGAGATGTCCAGCTGCAGTCCTCCCATGTTTGGTTATTCTTTTAGAAAGTCCTTTTTTTAATGAATTTTCCAAATGATCAACAAAGTGCCTTACATATGCACAGATCACAAGTTTTAATAAGAAATAGAAATATTTTGTACCAATTACCCGCTTTAATATTATGATGAGAACACAAGTGGGAGAGAGATCAAAAGAAAAAAGGGGATTTGGGGATAAAGAGGAGGAGAAATCATTTTTTGTGTGTTTTGCAGTGTTTTTGTTGTGTTGCTGTAGAGATATTTCTATCTTTTCAGACGGTTTTATTATAGACTAGCTGTACTGAATGAGTTAAAGCATTGATTATTTTCATATTTTTGTTTTAAAAAAAGATTCTGATTCTTTTTAAAAGATGATTGTTGGTTGCTATGGCACATAATGCCAGTTTGGGAGTGGACTCTGGCTGAGAGTATGTGAACTTTTATATTATATTAAGGCAAACATTATTGGCACTAGATTTAATGTAACATTTTGAACTGTTTACCCCTTGTCCACTTTACAGGATAAACAAAATCTTTGATTTGTCAGTAAGATTTCAGTTGTGTGTGAATGTAAAATTTTGTAACAAATATTTCCATACGTGTTTAAAATGTGCCTCGTTGTGTTTGGTTGTACCTGTCTTGACATTTGGCCTATTGTGTACCTATATTGAATGAAAAATATTCTATTCATAGTTGAAATATCATAGGTCGCAGTCTGTCGAGATCAGAAAGGGTGCACCTTTTGCTAAAACTGGTCCAGTATTTCATCCCCAGACTTGAAGTTGAGTTGTCGACTGGTTTGCTTGTTGCATTACTGACAGTTTGGATTATAAGAACATGTGTTAACCACAAGTGCCATGAAACATCGCAGTCTAGCCCTCCATTTCCATCTGTGCAAAATAAACCGTATGGAGAGCCATGCTGGGTGAATGTGCGAGTGTGTGTGGGAGCTCGTTCCATTTCACCTTCAGTAGAGGTCGACGTCCTTCGCTTTTCTGTCTGTATCGATTAGTCTCTCAATTCATTAGCTTAGCATATGATCTGAGAGCCTCTGTGAAACAACTGGCCATTAGGGAATTGTGCCGCCGTCGGCCCAAGAGTGATGATGCAGGTGGTGGCTTTCTTTGACAACCTTGCTTGAGTAACAAGCCTTCTGTGCTGTGAGCTGTGAAAGTGCTCGTTTGTCCTTAACCGCACAAACAGACCATCTCAGCTTACTTTGTCGTGGTTTATGTGAATATAATGCGGTGCTTTTCCGTGTGGAGATGTTTGGCTTGATTTCATAACAGTCCCAAAGTAAAAGGTTGCATTTAAGATGAAACATCGCCATTTTTGGCAGCAGTGGGATTGATTGGCACGCAACGGGTGACTGTGAGGTTGGACTGATCCAGTCTCAGCCACCCAGGGGAAAAGGGATTTAGATTTAAGCCTTGGAGAAGGTGGTGGCAGAGGTGCCTGGCTGGCTGGGACTGGCTACATGGCCGTGATGGTGTTCCTCATGCCAGCGGTCAACACAGCGGCGCCGTGCATTCATGAAGAAGTTGCTGACAGTGCTGAGTTCCAATCCCAGCTGCTGCGAGATGGTCAGCTGCATTTCTTTCGAGGGCCGCTTGTTCTCCTTGAAAATGGCGATGAGTGTGCGGCGTTGCAGGTCGGTGAAGACCAAGCGCTGCTTCTTGGGTGCCATATTGCGTTCCTTGTGCTGCTCCTGTTCCTTACGTTTGCAAGCTGTGGGGATCAGGAGGATGAACAAGAAAGATCAGGGAAAGGTAAGTAGACAAAGGAAATGGAGAAGAAAAAAATTAATTAGCCTCCTGTTTGCTCTATATACTGAAATGCCCTATTTCAGAGCAAATTCCACAGATGAACGGCTTCACGGGGAGTCGAAAATGTTCAGACTCTCCTGTTTGGCTGTGGATTAATAGTGATTTAAGACAAATCCATTCTATCTCCCCGGAGGTCAAAAATCATCCCTTTAAAGAGAGCAGACAGAGCAGGCCAGCAGTGAGCACCTCAGCCTGGTCGTTGGAGACACTGCTGTTTGATTCAATATTAATGCAGTTTGGGCTCACAGTAGGAGAGCGAGTGACTGGTATACAAAAGTAGGGGTCTTTGTGTGTGAGAGAAAGAAAGAAAGAAAAGAGAGAGAGAGAGAGAGAGAGAGAGAGAGAAAGAAAAGAAAAAAGGAAAAACGCAAGGGGGTATTGACTCATCCTATTTTTGTGTGTATGTGTCTGTTTTTAGAGGTGGGGTTGTCCGTAGAGACTTTGGTCTGAACGCCCCTCCAGCAGGTCTGTAGTCTGCGACTTCAAACAGAGGCCACTGGAGGGCACAGACCTAAGAGAGGCAGAGATTTTTCGAACTGCCTTTAACTCACACCACCACCTCCCTGTATGTTCTGTCCTGGCAATTCAGAGAGATTCTGGCTGCCTACTTGAGGGCAGTAAACACTGCAAGTGTTAGGAAACATGAGTATGCCAAGAAATATTTTGGTTTATTTACAGCTCTCAAGTACAAATTTTATTATGTGCAAAAGAAATCAAATGCCTTTTCTTTTTTACATTCTTATATGTATTTTTGCACTAAATGTTTTATTATTGTTTTGTTTTTCAATGCACTCACAGACCTTTTGCTTCAATCAGCGTTTTTTTTTTTTTTTTTTTTTTTTTTTTTTTTGTGAATGGATCATTCATTTCTTACCCTATCACCTCAATAGTCTTTAAAAGCAGCAGTTCTTTGCATCTTGCTAGGATTTTATCTGTCTATGTGCGTTTGTGGAGTGACTGGAGCCAAGCTGTGGTGCCATGTATCTAATTACACTGAGCTGGGGCCCATTGATCACGTCACCTCTCACAGTCAAATCTGTTTACTACAGGCGTCTAACTGCCTGGACCGCATCCATCATATTCAGATTCCACATCAGCCACTCTGCGTTTACACACACACGAGCGCATTGTATTAAATGCATTGTACACTTGAAGCGTACCGTTTAAATGTTAACGGTACTTTAACGCGCCTGTAATATTTGTTTTCGCATACTCCTATCGCATAAAGGTGTCTTGGAGCGCGGAGTCTCAAGTGAATGATGAAGCTTTAAAGCCTTTTAAATTGTAATGAGTCGTCTGTGTTGCTCGACTGAAATAACTACGCCTGAAAACGCAACCCTCAGCGTATCTGACGTAGGCGACCTTTCAGCAAGATTTACTGGTGGCTTTTGTTTTTGAACGTCATTTGCTTTTTTTCAGTGGTTTTCGGTGCTCCAACACTAACAGATTTTTTTATATCCAACAAGCCCAGGCTTTTTTGGTGTTAAAATCTACCAGCAGGTGTCGCTGGCGCTATTCCCTGGTGTAAACGGTTTACAGGCGTAAGATTTTGTAATCGATATTGATCGATCGGTTGGGAAGGGGGCCCTGATTACTGAACCAAGCTCGGCGTAGAAAAGGAGAAAATCGATAGCTGCAGACTTTAGAGCTACAGTGAGCAGAGAGTGGGACAGAAGCAGAAATATATTGTACAGAAAGAAATAAGCCAATGAGTGATAAAGAGTGAATAGAAACGTTCGGATGGAATTTTTGACATATTGTCTTATTCGCACGTTTGATAAACATGACAAATTCTAAACCAGACTGACTGTAGGGGTTCATTCTTTCTTTTGCATTTTACTTAAAATTAATCTTTTTATATACATTTCTTTTAAGATTTTTAATCTGCCATACAACCTAAACCTTTTAGGTGTAAAACGTAAAAAAAAATGTTGCGATTTAGCATGTCTTTTAAAATTAATTTGTAACAGGGTTGACAGTTTTACAGTTCGTTTAGTCATTTTTATTAGTCTTGTAGGCTACTCAAGGTCATGACACTATAGAAATATAATTTTATTCTTATATTTCTTATAATAATTAGTGGTTAGGCCTAACTGTATGCCCAATAGCATGATAACAGAGATGACTACTACAAAATAAGACGAAGTAATAAAACGAGCAATTATTGTTCATGATGCAGATAGGAATTCTAAAGAATGTATGGAATTGTAGACCCTGCATTTAAACAAGATAATAATAAGAAAGAATTCGTAAAATAATTAGGTTTGTTTGTTTGTTTGCGAACGGCGTTCTAAAATTAACATTACATTTTCAGCACGAAAGGAACACCCTTTAAATGAAATGACTCTTAAGATGTTCATGTACGCAAATATTAAAGATGTTTAATTAAAGGCCCGACTCCGAACTTTTCTACGACTGTTTCTGTTCTCTGGCAGGGTAGTTTCGGACTTTCCTTGCGACACACTAGTGATAGTGGGGTAGGCCTGTGGTGTTCAATAACGGTCGATAAATCCGTAAATAATTAGTTTTTGAAATTCATTTCATCTAATTAATTATAGTTCCATGAAAATTGTTCTGGTAATGAGCCAGAAACTATTGTAGGCCTGCCTTGTACCACTGGGGCGCTGAGTCTAAATTCGAAATAATACCAATTTAATAGCTCTGCGTGCTGTGCAGTGTGGGGAATGACAAATGAGGACACACTGCAGATTCTGAATAATGACTAAAAAACACAGCTACACGCGTCCAGAAAAGCTCATTTATGTATGGCATATGATAGTGTTAATTAGTCTCGATGTGGGACATTGGCTAACCGCAGGTGCGTCTTTAAATTACTCCGTATTTACCGCAAAAGTATACCTAACGCATATTTATTTGCGTTATATATTAATAAATGAGGCTTAATCTATTAGACTATGTACATTATACGAGATGACACCACTTAGAGTTACGCATCTTTCATCATTTTATTTTAAAATTATTTTTTCTTGTATGGCTCAGGGGATGTTCATTATGCTCATCAACTTGTATACAAATTCAGTCTACAATATACTTATTTGAATAACTGAAAAAAGTAAGAAACGCGATGCTGTTTAAAATATGAAGTTAGAAAATACCTTATGCGTCCGTTTCTTTCTCTTTTTTTCTTTGTTTTATCTGCTAGAATATTGTGTTAATTAGTAAGCTCTTCTTGTAAACAACATTGTGCTCAAGGCTCTCTCTAAATACTCGACTAAATTTAGCGTAATGCAATAAGGAAAGATCAGTATGCTAATGTTCAGGTAATTTGAAATAACTCAACCTGTTAAGAAACTCGGTTAGTTATTGAAGCCAACACATAACAAATGTCAGAAACTTTGCGTTGACGAAGAGAATATTAAAGAAAACAAAGAAAATGTAAACAACTTTAATAAAATGTAATAAACTAGGCACATACAACGACATAAATATGTAGTTACTACAGTAAAGCGTGCGGATGATTTTTAGTAGGCAGATTTTTTTCTTTGTTTGTTTCTGTAGTTTAATATAAAACATTTATAACCGTAAGTCTGCTTTTGTTGGTCGACAGAACGTCCGATACAATTTCGAATAGAAAGCGTTCGATCAGCGTTTGTTGATATAAGTAACTTTTGCGACTGGGAATTGAAAGGTATTAGCCTATATGATCTTAATTAATGCACTCTGAGTGCATTGTCTGAATCAGTTTCAGATGGTTATCAGTATTATATGTTCAAATCTTACAGTTTGAATCGTTGCCATATGATAAATTATTGTATTATTACAGTGTGCGACTTTGATAGTTTGGTAGTACATTTATCACTTGCCCCTTACATTTCATGTACCTTCAAAGGCAGCCATACATGTTTGAAGTATAGGAATACATTTTATGTCATGGGCCCATGGATGTCTTTCCGGGTTAAAATTGGGTTCATCATCATGGCTAGTTGGAACTATAATAACGGTTCAGTCCAAGAGTTCTCAACTCCACAAAGTCTAAATAAATAAATAAATGGAGTCTCCTGTGAAAGCTGGAGGTGTATGTGCACTCTCTTGGATTTCAAGTGGGAGGACTGAGGGAGTGCAAGGATCGATGGCTGGCCGCGCCGCTCAGCCGACCAGTCTGCCTAGGATCAATGCATAGAGTGTGGCTGAGCTGAAATTGGGAGCAGAGTTGCTCCCATTGAGGCCTATGCAGTGGTGGTTAAAAAGTCAGTGTGTCATGAAATTGCCCTTGTATGAATATGAATTGCTTTCATCAGAAACTGGGGTGTGTTTTGCATGAATATGTGTGTGTGCAATCTAAATATATTTAATATCAGTGCAATTATATCGATATATGTGTGGAAATCTGAATTCATACTGGATAATCTGTTAGTTAGAAGGTATGGGTTGGGAAACACAGCTGATATGTGGGGTTAGTATGATGTGGGTGAGGCATGTTGTCACTTTAGAACATTACTAATGAGGCTACACCTTTTTCCACTTTTTTCTAGTGGCCTGACTAAACAAGCACATGACATTTAAAAGTCTTTCACCTTTAAAACAGCTAACTGGTAGGCTACCAGTTCTTTAGGACTTATCATGGATTGATTTTATCTTTCTCTCTGATTTGATTTATTGGATGTCCGTTGGTTTTATCAGCATGACTTGGTGCTAATCGTTTCAAAGGTCGATGTTTTGACGGGCCGATTTTGCTGAGTTAGAAGTGAAGGCGAGTGGTGGGTGAGGTAAAGGGCCAAACCTGTAGGTTAACTACTGTACAAGTTAGTAATCAAGACATTTGTTTTAAGAACTAAGCATTTCTTACTCTTCTCATTAATGTTGACAGGATCATAGCACAGGACTGTTGTGGTGAGATCAATAATTGAACTGTCTAATAAAACTGTTGTTTAAGTTAAACATCCTCTCTATAGGCATATCGACACATTGGCATGTGCTTGGTTGTTAAGACTGCTTGACCTGCAATTACAGTGAAGTGAGTTTAAGAGGTCTGAAAGGTTGAGGAACCAAACACCCTCCACAAAGTCTTGAAAGAACACTTAAAACCTCTGAAAATACCACAGGATTGATCAATAGGTTTCATTTCTTATGTGGACTCAAGCTGTCATTGAACATGCTCAACTACACTCTACAGAAAATGGAAAAAAAGATTCCAGTCAAAATCAGAAGGTTTTTTACACTTCTTCTTTTGTACTGGTGATTTGAAATTATGTTGTAACATCAAAAACAAGTTTTTTCATCTCTGAAGAACCATATACAGCAAAAATGGATTTTGTAGGCACTTTCTAGGTAGGTTGTGTTTTCTGGAATCTGAAGAATTATTATTACAATCTTTATTTGTAAGACTGTAACTTCAAGGAATACTTCAAAATGTCGACAGGCTAAAACTCTTAATGATGCTGTACCACTAAACAATGTTCTGGGTATCACAGCTTTTACAAGTTGGTCTGATTGACTAATTTGGTATGTTGTGGGCTCAATGCATGTGGTGGTGTAATAGCACACCAAGAGAGTCACTACATTGTTAAATGGCCCTTGATGCCTCAAGATGTATCAGTAACCAGCCAGTCTCTCAGCCTCTGAAGGGAACATGTGGTTTTGAATCTAACCACACTGGTCAGTTTGAATGGTGTGAATTTTTTTATGCATTATATAGGTTTTGTTGTTGTTGTTTTTGCCAGTTAAAGTGTGTGCAATATGTTTTTTTTTTTTGTTGTTGTTTTTTACATTTTTTCATTATTTAAAAAAATAAATAAATAAATTTGGAATTATATTCTTATATATTTGCCATTATTATAGACAGTTGACATATATATATATATATATATATATATTATATACAAACTGTAAATGCAAATTAATTCCAAAATGTAAATTTCTTCAGCACTAAAAAGATTTACAGTAGTTTTTAAATATGATGTGATCAAATAAATTAAGTAAGAAAAATAGCATTTGTGTTTATAGCGGAACTATAGCTCTCAGGTCACTTTAGAATGCATCAGATAAAGGCACAAAGTAAAGTATATTTACTACATGCCCAAGTGCTTTGGCCATGACTCAATCGAGTGGGAGGTGTTGTTTTGTAATATCAGCTTTGATAAAATTATTAAATTCGCCCCTTTGGTAAAATTTAGTGTTGACGCAATGCAATTTAACCCTTTGATGCTCTCCTCCTAGGCGGCACGGTCTCTTAGCAATTTGATTTAAAGGTCACTCTCTCCTATCGATCCATTTTGGCGGGCGAGCACAGAGATTGATCATGAAAATCTAAGCTCGCGGAGACAGTACTGCACGCATTATAGAGTAACAGTGTTAGATCTTATGGTGACGTGTACCTATGTTACCCAGCCCTCAATTATTTTAAACAACAGAAGTAAGGAGATGGTTTAAGATATTACAGAAGATACTGTATTTTGTCTGTCATAATAGCATTTACTGTTGCAAATAAAAATCACGATGTGAAGCAGAATAAACATATCCACGTTATTTGCGAATGATGCATTTTTATAGTCGCATGCTATGTATTGTTTTATATAGGCGTCTGGATTATAATGTTTTTTTTGAGCAGTGTTTAAGTAACAACAAATTGGGATAACAGATTGTCGCTATTTATTAAATTTACAAGCTAAGAAGTGTTCGCTTACGACGTTACCATAGCAACAGTTCGCTAATCGAGCGCTTTGCCTTTGAAGTGCGTAAGTGAAAAGTAGCTACTGTCTTTTTTAGCACTTCATTTTTACATTTAATATTCACACGGTTTTTTTTTAAGATTTACACATATATATCAAAGTGTTACATTTCAGATGTACATCTTTGAAATGAACCTTTGAAGATGAACCTTAGCACAACACTGGATATGAAAAAAAAAAAAAACTCCCTCTAAGTCATTTAATAATGCGCATAATGGAGAAAACCTATCATTAAAATTAGAATAAGGCAGTAGTCCGAGGGGGGAGGGGACGAAAGTGAAGTTTCTCCCATTTGGTTCAACTCAAGCTATTGAAATAGCAAACCGAGCAATGGAAATCAATACAAATTCACTGCTTGTTATATAGACCCAAACTATAATGCGAGACTGTTTTAGTCACATATGGGCATACAATGTGGGTCTAAAAATGCAGACGTAGTCATGGAATTTGCTTCAGAGTAAAAGATTCTCTTCGAACTTCCTGAAATGATCATATTTAAAAACGGCTTACATGCATTTGTTTACCAAACAGGTGACCGCATCTTCATTTTTCACTTCTGGCTCTATCAATTATTAAGGTCAACATCGATCATTTTCTTGGCCTGCCAAAGCCCTTCTCCCCTGAAAATGCCTCGATTCTCTAATCCTAAATCAATTGCGTCCATCCTCGTGGGCTGGGAACTGGAGGCGAGACTGGAAGTCATTTTTATGAGGAGGAGGAGGATGATGATGTTGAGTGAAAAGCAAACACTCCACTTCAAAGTGTTAAAGTGTGTATATATAACATGTAGTACCAATCCTAAATGGATTGATTGCTCTCAATTTCATGCTAGAGACTAATTATTAGCTGTGTAGTAACAGTGGTTTGGGAAAAGACAGAAGGGCAAGGTGGGGAGTAGAATTCCCATAAGGATGCTTATGCAAGAAATCTAGAGAATAGGCCTTAAATTGCATTTAGTTTAACTTTAAATAAGAAAAAAAGACAAATTTACCATCTCGCTGTGCTGCATTGCGTATAAACACATATTGTTTTATTGTGTTGCTCTTCTTCTCTCGCGCTCATGACTACAGGGAGACTCCATATGATACATAGTAAAATCTGCATCCTTCCTGCTAAACGAAACAGTAGGTAAATACAGAGTCCAATGGGAGAGAGTGCTGAGCCGGTATAATTGATAGATGTACTGGCTATCTTTATTGATCGCTTTATTGATTTGGCCAAATACATTGAGATGGAGTGTGGAATACAGCACAGATGCTGAGGCGAATTGTTTTTCATCGTTAATGCAATCTTTAAACATTGCGCATTGCGCAGTATTTGAGGCTTGCATTTTTCTGTCATATTTACGCGTGACATGTCTGATATGACATATATGCGCTGCCTAATTTGTGTTTTTTTATATTCTATTTTTTTGTATTTGTTTTTAACTAGCTTTACTATCAAAAAAAAAAAAAAGTAAAAGAAAAGAAAAAAGGGACGCTTCAGCGGCTCTGAAGAACACTACCAAATGATCCCACAGACACGGGCATTTTCACATTAGCCAAGCAGTGCCACGGCATTGATTTTTGTGACTGTGATGAATTTGGAATAGTAATTTGAATTTATTGATTGAACGAGTATTCCCAGACTCTCTATGAAACACAACCCCCCAACTTCTACATGCGCGTAGTGCATAATGGCTCATTTAAATGCACTTGCTTTTGTTATTTGCATACCATAGTAATTCCTCATTGAGCTAAATTTACTATAGATCCGAGACCTGCAAGGACTTTTATTTTATGAAACGTATTATTTTATTCAGAGAATGCCTGGGTTTGTCAGTATTAGCAAGAGTTAATAAACCTAAACAATAGCACGTTTACTAAAAGCTTCAATGTACGGCGTTTTAAAGTAATTTTAAAATGTGATATTTCCAATATTTTACGCATATAAACTGTATTTAAAGGGTCACACTTTAAAGTGTTTTTGTGTAAGTGTAATAAATAAGTGTAGCCTAATGATAGCATCATGAATCGTTGTTAATGTGGACGCACTGTAAAGTGTAAAAGCTAAGTTGCCCGAAAGACAAAGAGTTACTATACATCTAAGTTACTACCTGTAGCAGTGTAGAGTTTGTCTTCCGTTTAGGGTAACTTCCTTTTAATAGGGTGTGGAAGGGAAAAGATCTCGATGCCCAATTAGCTTTAACAGCAACGGCACTTAAGAGGACAATTGAATAGCGTTTAAATCTTTATTTACCAGAACAACTTTAAATGCGCAAAGGAACAATTTACATTCCATTAAGTGCTTTTAAACGGGGCATTGACTGGAACTAAAATATGCCACTATATCCTGGTTAATTGAACCCACAACTGAAATACGACGTGAGGTGATAGGTTTGGACGGGACAGCGGCCCCTCTGCCAAGGTAATGTCCACTACACACGCCTTTTTATTCAATTTCCTTTTGAGTGAATACAAAGTCAAGATTGCACATTTGTCTGTGCTGTTTTGATTTGAAGTAAAAGTTAAAGAAATTAAGCTGAGTAGCTATAGGTGACAGGTTGATGCAAAACTATTTTTGCTAACTACATTTTGTCTTTTGTTAATGGAATCAAATTAATCAGAAAGAAATATTTTGCAATATGAATTTCAGTTTTTTATTTCAAAGTATTCACCTGCAAGTCACTAAATGATAAATTAGGCCTTTTAACAACCCTAAACACCTGCCACATAATAATTATTATTTTCTTAAACAGGCTAACTGATTTCTCTTGCCTTTAGTCTTAAACACATTCTAATAATTTGGCAGTGGCAGTAACTATGCAGTATGCACCTATATGTTTAGCAAATATATGATCAGCAGTGTCAGTGGAATAATTTTACATGTCCCTAAAATACTTATTTAATTTAACTGAAGGATACAAGGCTTGTTTGGTTGCTTTCTAAACCCCTTTTTTGTCTTTTTGAATAGGAACATACGCCTTTAGGTGAAGTGTAAGAAGTCGAGGACAACTATTAAGAACAAAGAATGTTTGTGGGTCCATGCACAGTCTATCGATTACCTAATTGAAGAGTATGGAAGGAGATAAGAGTAAAATGTATAGATTTTGTGTGATTGTTTTGATTTCCTCTTTTGCACGAGGAAACGTCAGTGACCCTCACTCACCTGCAAGTCTAAGGGCCGACATGCGCTGGAACTCGGGTTCCTGCAGCCACTTCCACATCCGTCTGAACGTCTCCCGACCTGACTTGAGTTTACTCCAGGGTTTGGGATTCCGCAGGAGGTCCGAGAGAGTTCCTTGAGAACGACACAAGATCCTCTGGGCAAAGATGGCCTGTGGGATGCTGTACCTCTTTAACTCCGCCGTTATCCGCTGAGCCACCTCTTTAGTGTTGATCTCTTCCACCTGCCCTGACCCACCGCCCTGTCCACCGCCTCCTGCTGCCTGCCTGTCCCGCTCCGACAGCACCGACCCGTTCGCCTGAGAATGTGAGTGACTGTGGTGGTGGTTGATGCCGTTGAGAGAAGACATTATGCCCGCCCCATGACCCCCTAAACCCCGCGCCAGGTGCTCCTCACCGCGGCCGAGCATCGCAGCGTGAGTCTCGAAGCCTCCCGTGGAAATCATCTTGTCGTTCCCCAGGTGAGCAGTCGGACCGTACGCGCTTAGAGCCTGCTGAGAGTTGTGCAAAGACCCAAGGCCGTTAGAAAGAGGCGATAAAGGTGGTCCCATCCCGGACAAGTCTTTGGAGTAGTGGCCGTATAGGTTGCTCATAGACGCGAGGCCCCGGTCATCCCGCATCAGCGTGAAGCTGCCGCTGACGTTCCCGGCGGCGAGACGCTGGTGCGCGGGATGGTGATGAGCGTGATGGTGCGGGTGGTGGTGAAATTTCTCTGAGACGTTGGATATGGGAGGCAGATGGTGCTGCAGCGGCGTCAGGGTGGTGTAAGTGCTGCTCAGACTCATGCTCGAATCGCACGACATGGTCATCGCTGGATGCAGAGGACCGGACAGCGAATGGTCCGTGCGATACTCCCCAGCCCCGTCCAGTATCGAGGCCATGCTGGACACCATCGCTGACCTCCCATGAGATGACACCAAGTTCCTGTGTGTCGCCGACTGTCGCGCATGTGGAGAGTTCATCAAGTCCCCCGTTTGATGGGAGTGTGACACGCCGTGCAGATTCCCAATGTTTTCCATTGTAAGTTCCATTGTTGAAAGATACTGTTTTCTTCTCTCTCTCTTCCCTTTCTCTCTCACACTCTTCCTTCCAATAAATTTTAAACGATCTCAAAGCCGCGCGCCATTGATCCCCGAGATCTTCAGTGTTAGTCAATCCAGCATTTCACCACGCACATGTACGTACGCCTGGTGTCTAAACGCTTGTATCTATCGCCGTGGCGCGCGTCTTACTACTGACAGTCGAAGCTGACCGAGTGAGAGTGTCTGCCACGTGACCGCGCAATATATTAAGATGTGCTGTGCTTGTGTGCACGGGTGCGCGCACCGCACAAATGAAGGTTTTTCGGTGATTCTTAGGTTCAGCAAAGAGACTTTTTTTCTGGTCAGAAAAAAAATTGGTTATGAGGGGGATCTTGAGGTTTTGTAGCTCAAAAAAGTCTTTATTTTTAGCCTATTGCTTTCTGGTTTGTTTATAGCGCCAGTAGATGTTTTCTAAAGAACTAACGAACAAAAATATTCTTGTGAAACTTCATCAAGGTGTAAAAGCCTTTTTAAAGGGTATGCACTCACTCTACTTCAGACTAGTACTGACGTCACCAATACTGTCTGTTGTACAGACGAGAGAGACCTAATATGGGTAATTCACTTAGGCTATAGTCTCACAATTCGTCCCTCTGCTGTTGTTAAATTAGAGAGCGAAATCGAGTTTTTTACTCATACAGAGTGACATCTGCACACTTTGACACTGGCAGTGTTGTTTTGAATTATTGGGGATTCCTTTATGGACATGATTCATCGGCTTCTCCTGATAAAGTTGCTTAACTTGGCGCCAGCGCGCGACATCTTAATGGTTAAATATTAATGGATTTCCCAAACCCAAAGTAGATAAGATAGTCAAATTCCTTTTGAATGGCATGAGATCATGATTAATCATATCATATTTGTGTTAAACGTTTGAAACTTTAACGAAATTTCATTATCAACCAAATGGTCTATTTGCTGTTTTATAAGGATTTATGTTGTGGCAGTCGTGTCGTGTGATGTAATTATTGGCAAGTTGAATAGGAAAAAATTAATAAATCAAATAAATAAATCAAACGTATTAAAACAGAGAAAGAAAGTGCAAAATGGGGAAAAGTCAAACTTCATATTCACATATTCACAAGTTGTAGGCTGCATGCAACTTCATTAGACAAGTTTCAAGGAGATATTTTTGTTTTGTTTTTTCATGATGCTGCATGGATAACATGCAAATAAGGCCTATTACGTTCTAATTTACATACAGGCCTAGCTTTGTGATTCACTAGTATTCAGTTTTCTGCTAGGCTGCTTAATTATTAGTAGGCCTGTTGTAGCTTACAAAAACACTGTTTATGGTTTGCTACTCCAAAAGTAGGCTACTGGAATTTTGCAAATACGTTTTAACATGTTATAGGATAATAGTTATAGAACAATAGTTTACACTGCTAAAATTAATCTGGTTAATCTGGTTAACCAGATTAATCCCACCCCCCCCCCCCCCCCCGAGATTATCACTTCCGGTTCACGCCTATTATTAATGCACTCATCGATCAATACATCGATCATTTAGAATGGGATGGGCAATAAATGTAATATATTTGTTTTCTCTAAGAATGGACTCGCGAATGGTGAATCTCAATTGTCACTGACTATCTTAGGCCCACTCATTTATTTGACTAAATTTATTTCCGTCAATAAAAAACGGAAGAAAAACATCGATATACTTTTAGGCTATACAGAAAAGGACCACTTTCTTTTCGGTCAAATTTCATTGTATCTTAATCGCTGCATGAGGAACAACAAAACAATTATCTTTGTGTGTGTAATAAACCCCCAAAAAACAAGAGGCTACAACTAAATAAACGACCTTTATTAGCTTAACTTCACCATTTAGCCTCACTGCAAATATCAAGATAGGAAACAATAAATTTATTACAATGATGAATAGGACCATGACATTAGAAAAACCAGCCTTGTCCTTTGGGATTGCTGTTTTCTTATTGATCCTTGCAATCAGTGTTATTGAAAATAAATTAGGCCGCTCACAAATCTGTTTGCTGCAGCCTTGCAGATTTTTACTCGCTTCTTCTATTCTTACAATATTAAAATGTGAGTTTATGTAGATTTGAAGTAACTAGTTGGTGTTAACCATATGCAACATAATCCTTAACTGCAATGTTTATTGTAGGCTATTTTGAAAGGCTATTAACGTCTAAATCAACGTTATGTTATGTTATGTGGCGGCCGTGTGTGCTAGACAACAAAAAGGGTTCAGATATATCTGGTTCATATATCTGGATACAACCACAATTGATTATTGCATTGATTTGTTCCTTGCTATTTACAAAATCAAGCTTTGCTATGACAGGATAATTGAACGCGGTTTAATGTAGAGATGAACGGTAACAGCTGATCCGTTTGCTGGATAACATCATATAGTGAGTTTTCTGCATATCGTTACATTTATGATATTGATTGACATTGCAGCCTTTACAGTCCCTATCTGTTGATGTATTTACAAGTTACTATTTTTGCTAAAAGTAAACATTAAATAAAAAAGGCGCTAAATTCTAAAGTTAGAAAAGAATGTGAATGGTTTATAAGTGTAAATGACAGAAACGTGTCAAACACACTCAAACTTTGTTTTCCGTATATAAATGTAAGAAAAAAAGTATTTTAGTAAAATGTTTTGACCAAATGCAGCACCCAGAAACTGATTTGTCTTTGTTTTAAAATGACACATTTTAAACAGATTTTCTAATTGTAATTATTTGTGTGGGCCTGCGTGGGTTGAGAGGTTGCTCATACTGCATATTTAAAATCTACCCAACAGAATCTGAATTCTTTAGGGGGTAAAGTTTTTTACTGTTCTATAATAACAGTGTTCTGATTCTCTGAATAATGTCTAGGAGCCTATAATGTAACATTGCACTTGCTGCATAAATTATTAGAGAGCAGACCCTGATTTAATTTTCGCTCGAATATTCAAATGAGCTAGACGTACCCTGTGGCTCACATAGTATGAAATATTAAAGCTGTCGATATCCAAATAGAGACTAGGAAAGCCATAGAGACTCAATATTTTATTTTTGCATTTCTAAGAGTGCGAGTCGACAAACACAATTGCTTAACCGATGCACAAAGTTGCATTATAATGATGTATCTGTATATTTTATATATTAAAAAATACCCATTTACATATTAGATTGATAGACATTTTTGTCAGAAATAATCTCAGAAAATTGGTTATCTCGGCTATCATGACAAATGCCTGATTTTATTTTAAATTGCATTAGGCCTTCCAATAATCAATAATCAATATTTTTTGGGAACGAATTACACTGAAACATCCAAAGAGCACATGAACAAATAAAGCAGTAGGTTACAACAAAAATCTTAAATCGACGAACTTCAAACGAACCTTTTAAGTTTTTCTCCCCCTGAATTTCTTTTTTTTTAAATTCTTTAAATGTACGCTATTTCTTATATATTTAATCATTTAATCCATTTATTTCCTTAAGTAGCCTATTGTATTTCAAACTTGTCATTCGGATATGGGAAGCTGCTCATTTAAAAGTGTGCTGATAAATAGGGCTCTGTTTAGTAAAGGTCCGGGCATTCTTTCTATGGGTTTGATCAGTTTCTATCACAAAGTGTGACAAAGATAGACTCAAATTTGCTTGACTGCATTAGTAGTATCACTTGGCTGATCGATCACACCCTAAAGTAAATTTACTTGAATCGGTTTATTGGCAGAAGTCAAGCAGTCCTGTTGAAACTGACCATTGCAGAATGGAGTTAGGTGAGACTTTAAATTCATTTTCTTTTAGGACAATAATGTCTTCAAGATTTGGATCTGTAACACCTTAAAACTTAGTTTGAAAAATCACAGACGTTTTCATAGTATAATTGTTAAGCAAACACCTTGTACCTTAAATTAAATGTGGAGCAAAAAAGAAGAACTCTCTGACAAATAATTTTGCTTTTAACAAGTTCCTTGGAACATCATATTTTCTTGTAGAAATTCAAAAAAGTTTTATTTATTCCTAAAGCAATAATGAAAGATTTTCAGAGATCTGAGCAACGTGCAGGTAATAGAGCTCTTGACAAAATTAATAAGCTCAATATATCGAATACAATATTTCAAATAATTACAAACAAATGTATGTTCTACACAGTAAAAAAAATATATATATCATAGGTTTCCGTGGTCTTCAGAGCACCAAAACATAGATGTTTTTGTAAAGATTTGTAAACGAACCTTTTGAACGTTAAATAAATTCAGGCTGTGAACCCCTTTTAGTCAAGCTGTTGGTTATTTAAAACTGTATGGTTAAAGTCTCTCTTGCGAGGATAATATCATCTTATAAGACTGAGCCCTGCTCGGCATGTAGATCCGATTTTTTAATGTGTTCCGTGTATTTAGAGACCTGTGTATTTCAAAGTGCTCTGCGAAAGAGAGCATGTGATCTATGGCTCTGGTCTCTGATCAATATATCCGCATTCTGATCGATTGGTATGGCAGAAATCTCGGAGACCTGTATAAAGCTTTCCATCAGAAAATGCCCCGTTTTAGCCAAACGCGCCATTTAAAACGATTTGTTTATTTAAAAAAAAAAAAAAAAAAAAAACTCTAGATATATTTGAATCAGCATTTAAAATGATGCTAGGAATGTGCGATCTGTAATTTTATTTGTAGACTAATAATTTAAAGGTTAATATATTTTGTAGGCTGATACTTAAAAAAGAATGAAAGAAAAAAAAACTTATAGCCTATCATTTTGTCTTTGTTGCTGTTTTAAATGTCAGCATCTAAAAATACAGTTGTAGGCCTAATGCTGATCAAAATAGAGCAATTAAATGCGTACATTATTAGACTTTTGCTATTTTTCTTTTTCTCATATAAATTACAAATAAATACAATCTCATTTTACCCTTAATTTGTGCTTATTTAATACTTTCCAAAATAACAGACATATACTAAAGCTATCATTAGGCTATTTTATTTTTTATTTTAGTTTTTATATCGTATGTTCTTTTCCCACTGTAGCTACAGGCTTATATCTAATATCTCCTTTTTCTTAATGTACAGCTGAACACCGAATAAAATGCTACATATTTTTAAACACCCAGAAATGTATCTGGCTTCTCAGTCCTACGGATAGCCAGCATCATCATTTAAATATGATCGATTATATCGATTATTGTAGCCTGTTTCACAGATATACTTTCCTTTTTATCTGACCTCTTATTTTTCCTAATAACAATAGTGTTTACGTTGCTGTGAGTCTGGAAGTAGCCTATGTGACACGCAGCAACAAAAAGAGATTATCCTGCAACATGTCTTTTTTTGTCAGGTATGTCCTGCTGTATATTAATATTTAGCTTACTATTTAATTTCCAGTAACTTTTTAGATTACAAACTTTCTTTCTTTTTAAATTTCTTTCCGTTTTGCCACAATAAGGTGTGTTGACATGTAATAGCGTTTTGTGGGAGACTTTCGCAACTAAAGCCATGAAAGGCAAAATATATTCCTTATATGCAACTTGTGTAATTTCACTAAAAGGCTGTAGCTCATACTGCGTGAATGTCGACATGTCACCACTCGATCGTGTCAGACACCTCAGCTCTCTGCTTTTCCCCTTATTTTATTATTTACACTGTAATAATAAAAATAGGCTAACGTTTATCAACAGAAAAAATACTAATGCAATTCATATTATCAGTTATCGATCATAATAGTTTTTATTGCAGTTTATTGAAACCGCGCTGACAGCCTGATTATTATTATTATCAATTTGTTTATTGTTATTATTAATTATTTATTGTTCTTATAGCTATTATTAGATTAAATTGCCTATTACGTCTTAAGGTTTAAAATGATATAGGCTATCTACTTTGCAATCTTCACACATTTGTTAGATATTTAGGCAACTTTGGAACAAGCTTGCTTAAACTATTCCATAATTTAAAAACAAAAAAATACATAGAGCTAAACTGAATTGTGGATCGTTACAAGCTTTTTTTTTTTTTTTTTTTTGAACAAAAAGAACATGTATATAGTTTTGTGGACTTCAAATAATCATATTCAGCATTATACTATTATGCAAAGTCAACACACTGTATATGTTGCAAATTGTTTTCATTTATAGCATGTAATAACTCCTGGTAGAGCAGTGAATTTAGAGTCATCAATATCTGTGTACGTGTGTGTATGCGCGCACCTTCAGCTTTCAATACTAAGCTTTAGACTGGGAGAGAAATAGAGAGGGGAAGAAAAAAAAAACATTCCCAGCCTCCACAGCCGAGAAAGCACCGGTTGCTAGGCGACAGGCGAAGGAGAGATGGATTGAAAAGGCATACTCGATCAATTCCGGTGAGAGTGAGGGGAAAAAAGGAGAGAGTGACCCACAGAAAGAGAGAGGGAGAAGGCGATTGTGGCCAAAATTATACTGCAATCTTTAAGCTCAGTTCAAAACGTCTTTCTGTAGACCAACATCCGTTACCTGCTGCCGCCAAAACATTTAGCGCCGCCATTTTCTGGGTGACTTCAAAAATGTTCGTCCACCACCTGCCTCGAATATGTCCCAACTGATTTTTGAAAACCTGCAATTCACAATTCACAGCCCGGTTGAACGGATCCGAGCAGATCCCCCCCCCCCCCCCCCTTGCAAGTCACACACACGCACGCGCGCTCACACCCCGCAGTGTGTGTCTGCACAGAGCAGTGTTGAGTGTATCGACTGTGTATTGATCCTTCCACTCACCTCCCTGCAGTCAGCTCTTGTCCTACATAGCAAGGCCTGTCTGATTCCTCCATTAATGGCCCTTATCCAGCGCCAATCTTTATTTAAACTGAAAAGTAGGAATCAGCACCCCCCCACACCCCACCCAAAAAAAAAAAAATCCGCTGTTTGTCCGTCTTTCCTTTCTTCCTTTCTGTCTTATTATATGTGGCTGTTTTTCATATGTCAACATGTTTCTAGCATCGAAGTAGCTACGTGTTTCAATCGGATCCTAGTTGCGTTTGAGTTGGAAAGCGATGTGGGATCCTTATCTTTACCATGCAGAAACAAACCATAAGCAATAAGACACTGGTTTCTATCTGTGCTGGCACACACCATGGGGATTAATTGATCTCTTAATACCACAGATAAATCAATGTCCTCACCCCCTCCATTTATTTGTCCAATCAGAGCAGGTGTCATTAAAACAACAGACCTCCTCAACCAATAGGAGGTGGACTGGGAGCTGACTGACAGCGCTCAGCGTTGGATGGAGTCAATCAAATTGTCATTGGCAAGGGATTTGTATGGACTTAACACCCAAAACACTCCTAGCCACAAGCAACATCTACAAGTCAAAAGAAAAGATATACAACATATAATATTAAGGCGTGAAATGTATAGGCTATTATTATTATATTATTATTATTATTATTATTATTATTTTCCTCTTTAAAAGAATTGTTAACACAGAATGAAAATTACATCATCATACAACCTCATATAGCTCTATCCAACACAAAACAACATATATAACCTATAGTTTTTCTGTGTGTCATCTTTGTGTCTTATACTTACAGGGGTAGTTCACCCAAACATTTAAATTCTGTCATTAATTACTCTCCCTCATGTCATTCAAAACCCAAGAATTTGTTAATATTTGGAACACAGATTAAGATGCTTTTTGATAAAATCTAAGAGCTTTCTGATCCTGTGGAAAGTAATGTAACCAAAATTGATATTTTCAACATTTTTTTTTTGCCTTGTTCTCACTGGCATTCATTTAAACAGGCCGTCCACCCCGACGAAGGTCTGTACATATTGTGCATAATAGAGCTGCGTCCTGCATAATGTCCCACTGACCCTCAGTGCTGACCCGCTGAAATCTCCAGTTTCTATTCTAGGGATCTTCATTCTGTCAAGATGCTCTCTGTCTCTTTGTTTTGCATCCTTTATTTTTTCCACTTCAGATTCCCTTCGTTTACCACAGTCATGATTTATCCAAACATTTTGTATCAAACACGGCTAAAAATATTCCCTTTCTTTCTCGAAATATTGATTTTGCCTGTAGCATTGTCTATGGTGTGTGTGTGTGTGTGTGAGTGAGTCTTTGGATGTGTTTTATGGGGGTAAGGAAGGGGGGTGCCAACATTAAAGCAGAAAACGGGTTCAAATACTGTGTTTTTTCCATTTTTAATAAAATCCTTGAATTGCCAGACAACACACCATCATCTTCATCAGCTTTGCTCCTCAACACGTCCTCAATTCCTTGGAGCGATTTGACATGTGCTTAACTTTTACCAGACAATCCCATTCAAGTACACTATGAATTTTGCAAGTTAGTCATTTGCAAAATGGATGAAAAGAATATAATTTTGCTGCAACAATCGCAGGCTCTTTTGTCGTTGGGGCATAATGGAAATGGAGGGAACTGATCAATAGGTTATTGATTTTCATTAGATGGAGTTGGGGGAATTGAGAGAAAGCGAACGAGGAAGAAAGAGAGAGGCGGTGGGGGCTGACTGTGAAATGCAGGTTTTTGAAATCTTCTGTTTGGAAGATGAATGCTCCTACTGAAAGCAGGTGATCTTGTTTGTCTCCTCATACTTGCCTGTTTTGAAACAGTTCTGGTGCATTGTGGGATTGGTTGACTCACAGGGCATAGTTCGCCTCCTTAAACTGTGTTGCCAAAACACATTACATGAACTTTAATCACTGACTGTTCAGCCACTATGTCAAAGTCTACCAATAAGAAAATTTTTTTGCACAGAAATCCAAAACCTCTTTTTTTTTAAAGGGCCAATTCACCCACAAATTCATTCTCTAACCCTCATGCTATTTCCATTTCCAACCTGTATGACATTCCTTCTTCTGTAAAACAAAAAATATCTCAGTGTTTTGCTCTTTTTTTCATACTGTAGGATCAATAGGGTCCAATGTTGTCTTGGACCCCACAAACTATCTCTTTTTGGACAAAAACAGTTCTTCGACCTATTGTCCACCTGACCAATTAACACACACGAAATCCAAAATTACAACGATTATCACACGTTTATCTTGGCATGTGATAGGAAGTTCCAATTGATCCATCCTTGAGGCCGACTGGCCTGCGCTTTGCAGTGTTTGGGGTGCAGGCTATGTTATCTGGGCCGGTATCACAGGCGGATGTGTGGCGATACGTGTGTATGGCGTGTTAATGCGTGAAGCTGGACTTGCATTGATCTCTATGCAGGATGTCAAACATTTTAGTGGCGATCTCGTCCTTGTTATTGCTCTCCACCGCCAGGCTGTTAATGCATAAAAAATCGTTTGTCCCCATGTTTTCCTCCCCATCTCAATTGGACGCCCAGAGCAACAGAAGAATACCACGTTGTTGTACTCCACAAGCACTCCTCCCCCTCCCTTCATTCTGTTCTCCTCATCCCTCATCCTTCCATTTTTGTGTCCATCTATCTTTATGACACCTGGTTTCATCTCCTTAATGTTTCCGGACTTGACAGTCTCCCTGGTCAAAAATTCTTAATTAAGCCTGCTGTGTGTATTTGCAGTTAGGCAAATTGCAACCTGACAGGGCTAATAAAAACCTTTTCGAGAGAGGGAAAGCGAAGGAACCGAGCGAAGGTGTGGAGAACCATCATCCACACCCCAACAACCCTATCTGTTCCTTCCTCTCTTTATCACTGTCAGCCATTCCCTGCATCCTCGCATTTTCTACATCACAGCCCAGAGGAAGAAGGATTGATAAATATTGCGGGTCTACTTTTGCAAGTCTTTAATCTTTCTCCCTTTTTGTTTTGGCCTGCGGGACTCATCGATTAGAACATTAAATCAAAAATCCTGGAGATACAGATATGAAAGTTTTGTTTGCAAGCTTTTCTCTCCTCCATGGTTGGTCCATGACCCAGTCATTAGTCTCAGTTTGAGGAAGCTTCAAGGATGTAGCCAGTACAGTATTTGCTGAACATCTGCCAAAAGATGCAGGTACCGATATCTCAATACATTATAATGTCTTGGGCTCCTGCTTCTGACCTGGAAGGCCATAAATGTTGACCTTATGGAAAAATTGGCTACATGGATCCGTAAAGGCCACATAATCTCTGATGATATTTGACACATTGATTCCTGGTATTGTTTAAGGGGTTTTCAAGTCTTTTACATTGATGTTTTTACTCCGAAAGATTATTATTTGAAGAAATTACACTGTAAATATGTTACTATCCATTTAACTTAATACGAATTTCTGTCAAGAAAATGAAAGCATATAGTGTCACTCGTACATTGTAAGACACAGCTGTACATGAGCTGACACCTTGTTGTCCATATGTCCATCACTTATCTGAAGTGTGAGAAATCCATTTCTGAGCGCCAGGCCTTCCTATGAGAGACCACTGGGCTCCTCACACCTCTGGTAATAGTGTATGAGATCCATACCTTCAGCTGAACACCCTGTGGAATTGCTTGCTCATGTGAGAGACTGGACATTGGCTGTTATGGTCACAGCTTTCTCGACAGAGTGAGGAAGAACAAGAAGCAGAGGTGTCACAGCGTCATATCGCAACGTCTCGAGAAAAGGACTCTTGTGTGCCACGTATTGTGCTTGTGTTAAATGTGTGTGTGTGATTGCATGAGCCTCTTTAGATGAGGACACTTCAGCCAAACAGCTCCTCGCAGACCTGGTCTCCATGCAGCTGTGAAGGTAGATTTTTTTTTTTAAACACTATAAAAAAGGAATGTTCTGATAATTGTTCTATTAAATGAATACATGCAAATGAATGTAAGAAAAAAAATCCATTGTGTCATTTAGCCAGTAAACTTATAATGTTATATTTAGTCATAATTTCATTTCTGTTCTGTGTTCATTTACCCCAAAAGTCTATTTTCTGACCAAACTGACGTGTTGAATAAAACAAAACAAAAAAACTGTTGGCAGATATGTGAAATATCAATGTTATATGGCAACAAATATAAATGCAAAAATGTATTGGTGTATACTGTATAAGTAAGAGAAATTACAATGATCTAAACATTGTAAATAAATCTTCCGAAATGTTTATATGATGTGTCGTGCATGTTATAGGCATTACAGATTTAATAAAATCTGCGTGAAAATAATACAAAGACGATCAACTTTTTAAGTGATTTTAAGGGCACATTTACGTTTGAGATTTCTCTGGCGAAAACAAAACACAGTAGGTTATAGAGTCAAATGTCAAAGAAGACCATTTTATGGTATTATTTAAGATATTTAAATATCTATAATCAAGTCGTTAGTTTTTATTTTATTTTATTTTATTTCAAATGTACAGTAACAGCGAACTGTTGCTATGGTTAACCTTTCAGACTGTTCACGCGCGCCACATTTTTAAGGTAAGATCCGGCGCGACTGTTTGCTTGAATTTGCGCGTCTTCCGGTGTCATTCGCTTCCGGTTATTTTACTTGTACAAAAGCCGTCCTTATTTTGCTTTATGTTGCAAACTGCAATTTGCTACAATATTATATTATCAGCACTTTGTTTATTGCACTTTGTTAGCTATTCTTTCAGTCATTTTATGTTGCTAAGAATCGGTATTCATAGTAAGCTTGCTTCAACTTTGCAAAATAATGTGGATATTAAAAAAATTCAACCCTTTAAAATATTTCATTTTTATTATTATTAAAACGTTTGAAAAATCTATGCACACTATACATATGTGTATTCATATGTTTAAAAGAATGCATAAAACAATCAAACATTGATCATAATGTGGGCTAACAGACAACCACCTAAAAAACAGTAAACATGGCTCTTTTAATGAGATGGAGAGATTGATGAACAGGAGGAAGGAACTAAAGTGATGGCAGTGTCACTGGTGTCTGTAAGTGGGGTCAGGAGCTTAGTGTCAGTGCTGGAAGGTGAAAGGTCAAATCTCCTATTAAAATACCTTTTAAGAGTCCTTCAGAGATCTTATGTAATAGCAGTGGGTTCACCGGAGGTTGTTAACCTGCTTATGAGGGATGCTTCCTTTAAATTTTTTTTGACCTGTGCTAGGTTAATGAGAATGTAGACATGTTGGTCAAGTTAAAGCTCTTTCAAGGTCTTTAGCATGCAGTAGAAATTCACCTCACATTTTACATAAAAACATGATATAATGCTCTTTTACTGTGTAATATGTAATCTATACTAATAACTATAAAATGTTTTGTTAGCCTAAATATACATTGTGATAAATTCTAAAGTAACTGTGTGTGTGTGTGTGTGTGTGTAGAGAGAGAGAGAGAGAGACTAGATTGTATGACTACTTGAACCAAAATAAAATAGATCCATCTGTTGTTTGTTATCTTTAAACTTCTTTATTTTGTTATTTAGTGTATCTCAAAAGGTTTATAGATCATATTTAATAGTATTCATCTGAAAAGGCCATTATGTCAGTAATACTAAGCAATACTAATAGACAACATGTAAATTGCACCTCTGCTTTCCACTATCACTAATTTTGCAATTAATTACACCTGTAATAAATGCAATGACACTGTAATGCAAAATATAACTTGAATATTCTTTAATAACAGCAGGTACCTGCAACAAATACTAGTCATCTCCCAGAAACCTGGTGTCTTTGTTAGGCACCCTGCGGCATCCTTTTCCTCCTTCTCCAGCTCTACAAGCACTCTGCATCCACCTTCACCTCTGCACCCTCTTTATCCTCCTCTATCTCTTTCTCTCCATCTTCTCTTAACTCATCTTCCCCCATCCTACCCTTCTATCAGTCCATGACCATTACGCTCATAAATCAATATTGACGACCCATCATCCGAAGGATGAATTACGGGACTGTGGATGGCTACAGTCATGTGACCGGCAGGTTTTACATTATGTTTCAGCCATTTAGTTGACGCCATTATGCACAGCGACTTGGAATGAAGTCCTTTCAATGCGAGACTGAGGAATAAGACACATTACCATCTTTAAAAGCACTTCATTGCTGTTTCTCTTCAACTGATAAAGAACGAGGTGTGAAAGAAATGAATAGGCCGCTTGGTGATGCAAAGCAGATACCGTAGCTCTTAACAAGAAGTTTCATACAAACACACACCCACACATTCACGCAGAGGGAATATGATCAATGCAACATTTTCTGTTTTCACAAGAGTGTTCCGATGCATTCATCCTCTACAATCAAATGCTCACAATGTTGGATTGAGATTATGGCAGTGCGTCTGTGCGTTCGTTGGAAAAAGAGAAAGTATAGTATTTTAGTTGGTTTACAGTGCCTCAAAATGAAAATATGTGGGCTGGTAAGGGAGCCAATCACAGAAGTGCTTTCACCACCCTCTGGGCACTCCTGACCTCCTGACACTGGCCATGACCCCTTAGGCCAAAGGTTACCCTCAGGGGTCAAAAAGGATCACTGGCAGGCAGGACCAAGAGTTGTCGCCATGGAAACCACTGGAGATAGATGAAGATAGGAAGGTAGAGGGGAGATCATGGTGCTAGCCAAGGTCCTCTTTGTTTCATTGTCCACTGGTTTTGTTGGTTTAGGATCCCCCTGCTGGACAAAAATAGTTGGTTTGAGGTTAAAATCTGAATCAGGAGGTCACTCGTTGCTTTTTCTGCTATACACATTATCCTTTTTCAATTATTTGTTTATTTGCAGTTTATTTTTTCAGGTTAAGCAATTACATTATTCTCTTAGCTAAAGCCCCATAATATGGTGAGAAGAATTGGTTTTGAGATGAAATACTCAACAAGGATATAGTATTTACCATGTAGTGGAGTTTTAACCTTTTTTTTTTTACGTACGCTATTTCCGGTAAATGTGCGAGACTTCCGATATACTAGCTAAATAAAAAGAATAACAAAGCGAAGTAAACTGTAAAACTGTTTTATTCTAAAAAACACTGTATTAAGGCTATAATTAGACATAATACATGTAATTAACACCTTAACGAACATCTTTTTGAAACATCAAAGCAGCATAAACGAACTTTTGTATAAATTGAAATGGCTAACACCTGATCGCTGTTTACTTAAAATACGGTGGAAAAATAAATCCTGTGAGTACAAGGTAAGTGAGATTATTATACCACCTAGTGGTTAGATTGTGTATAGGCACAACGGCTATAATAGTTTTCTCTTTCCTCACATTTCGTCCTGTCTTTCGAAGCTGCAAAATGTGCCAATTAAGAGCATCCAAAACAATGATACTTTGACTATAACTGTCATCTTGACTGGAACTTGTCAAGCTAATTTTTTAACAGAGCTTCTCCAACACCACATGCTGGTTAACATTCTGTTGCAACAAGTTTGGTATC
>JAUCMS010000049.1:7694487-7715564 GCA_032357445.1 Enteromius radiatus | reverse complement strand
CCCCCCCCCCCCCCCCCCACCAAACCAAACCAAACTATGCTGACCCTGAGCCGCCGCACAGTTAATCACCAGGTAGCACAAAGCTTTGGCACCATAAAGGCGTTTGATCAAATCAGCTTTGGAATGCTGAATTGGACTAAAACCGAGGCCAGAATGTTTTGATCGGCCTTTGCCCCACGACTCATCTCTTCTTACCCCACTGTCCGTTAATCAGGCCCACGTCTCCGGCGTTAATCTCCGCCCCCTCCCATCCTCTCCCATGTACCTAATTAGATTAAGGGGATCAACACACCAAGCACTGCTCCACAGTTTAATGGGGTTGAGGGAACAGGCTTTTTATTCGAATGAGAAAATGAACAAGTCAGTAACACATGCATGTGGCCCTTTACCAGCGATACAGTGAGTCAAACAGTGTGAGCATTTGCACTGTAAGCTCTATTGATATTGTGGTGACATTGCATCATTACAGCAATGATATTTTATCTTAATCATTTGGCAAAATTATTTGAAAAAGAGCAATTAAAATAGACTGACATTCAATCAAAACTTCATGGGTGTGTATAAATGAAGAGAGAGAGAGAGAGAGAGTGCAAACTGCAACCTGTTCAACAGCTTGTATCTTATAAGCATAAGGCACGCATATGCAAGAGTATTAACATCCTAAAGCTGTCAAAGGCAAGAGGATTTAATGCCGAGGACCATTCATGGGAATTAAACAAATTAATGCAAGAAAAGAAAGATTTGGTTAAGAAAATTTAATTAGATGGCTTTGTAAGAATGATAATTGCTTAAAAACCCTGATTCTTGGCTAGGTTTCCACTCCTTTCTTCTATAATTATGCCTCAAAACAGTAATGCATGTATTTTTGTAGCCAAAATTGTACTTATGCCATTTTTTAAATAAAAAAATTAAAAGACAATAATATATAAATATAATAAAGGCATTTTATTCAATAATCAACCATTTAAATATTGATAAAAGTACTATAAGATTTTTTAAATATTTTAATGCATTTTTAAGAAATCCACATACTCAGGATTTTATATAAAATATAATTTAATATAGTTTAATAATAATAACTAGATTGTTATTATTTATTATTTTAAACAGTATTGTATATGTGACATTATCATTAAGACCTCGAATAAAAATCTCAAAAATACTTTTGACGAGTAATTCAAATTACAAAGAACACGTTTTTTTTATTTTATAGCAAATGTGACGTCTTTACAGCAAGTGAAAAATAAATGTGCATGAATAGGGCGGGATATGAATAAGGTCACTAATTTTGGGTCAAGGTACGAATGACTGAATACATGGTGTCTTCATGGTGTCTTCTTATCTTTTTGAAAGTGAAGTGGGATGAGTGCTGTTGTCCTGAAGCTGGCAGGAATGAAATACTTTTCAGAGGCATCAGAAAGAACATAGACAGAAATGATATTTTAGCCACTAATTATTCTGTTCAGATGACTCACATTAGCTCACGACCCTGTTGTTCTGCTCGAGGTAATGCATCAAGGTTTCATCTTGGCCCACACTTGACTACCTCATCCCTCCCTCCATATCCTCCAGCAGCAGTGTAGGTCCTCACCCGAGGAACGCTTACCAGATTATGCTGTGTGATAAGCTTCCTATTTTTCGAAACTGCATGGAGATTTATGGGATTATCTGGGTACTTATCCCAGAGTCGGCTTTGGGCAGCCTGCCGAAATCTCTTAGGACTCAAGATTTGGCTTCTGAGCTCTTCTGTCTAATTATTATCTGGAGTGGCCACAGCCGTGAAGAATGTGTTCACTTTTTTACACAATGTGCTCCCAAAGAGATACTCGCACACTAACATGCTTGGTGAGAAATTAAATAGTATTACTGTATCACTGGTCTTAAGAATTTGTTCTGCTGCAGTCTGAGATTTCACACAGCTTTCCTATCTGTTTAAGCGCACAGGATTTTATATCTTCTTTATGGACCTCATTAGATAAATCTAAAAGCATTTTTTAAATGTATTTTATTTTACTTAATGTTTGTTTTATTTGTATTTATAATGTTGATTTACAAAAAAGAATTGAGGCACAATGGAAGCAAATAGGGGGCAATCTTAAAAAATCTTATGGTTTTAATAGTGTAAATACATTGTGTAAATATGTGTCAAAATGATTTTATTGTAAAAAGCAAAAAACACACAAATGCAACACTTTGTAAATATTTCAAAATTTATTCATTTTCATTTTACGAAACAGTTTTGGACTTGGCTTACAAAATATGTACAATTAAAATTCCAACACTTGAACAGAAAAGAAATAATCTGAGTGTAGATCCGTTTATAGTCCATGAAGGGATGGCCTGCGGTGTGTCTGAAGTGCAGCCCAGTTCCAGTACACTCTGGGTGAGAAGCAAATCAATGGATGCGTTGGTGGACAACACCAACATGGTGTCCGTTTCAGGGGGCCGAGGCTTTGGTAATGCGCGGGTAGCATGAAGGGCAGCTGCCCTGTTACTCTGCGAATCTTTCTCCGGGCACGCCGCCGGTGGTAGTCCCCGTTAGAGAAGTCTTGAATGTTGGCTGGATGAATAGCCCAAAAATGGCCCTTGCCATTGTCACTGCGACCAGCTTTGATAAAGCATTCGTTCAAAGAGAGATTGTGTCTGACGCTGTTTCTCCAGTTCTTGTCCTATTTGAAAAGTAGAGAACATGAATTATAAGTCATCTAAAAATCAGAGATGGTACTTTGCCTTAATAGTTCTAAAATATCTAACCCAAATTTTGATGATTCTCAGATTAGCTTGAAGTCAGAACTTGTGGTTTTACAGATAACAATCCATATGTAAGTCTTCTTCAGATTGTGGGATTCAAAATGTTAATGTAAAATCCTGTGCTTTGACAGATAAAGATCCAAATATAAGGATTTGTCAGATTGCAAGTTCAAGTTCAAGTTCATAATATTTGTTCTAGGTTGTTTCGTTTAATTTCTTTGTGCAGTAGGTTTTCTCAAAAAGTGTCACTTCTGAAATGTTTTGTAGACCTTTGAGCAATTTAAGTAATGTTTAACATTGTATTCAAATAGAGCTACTGTTTGGTTGTGAATACCAATTGGAAGTAATGAGATGTAGATCACTAAGAAGTATGTTGGTGAGATGTAAATTGCTGAATATTTTACAGACTTTTTGAAAAAAGATTTGTACAGAATTGCTTAGCCTGTCCACAACTTCCAGACAGTCCTCTTTGAGGAAGCTCAGTTGCTTTCATGAAGATACGATACCTTGCTTTTGAAGTAAGGATAGTGGTCCATGATCCATTGGTAAATATCACATAGCAGGAGCTTCTTTTCATCTGAATCCAGGATGGCCATGGAAATGAGGGCAATATAGGACTGAGCTGGCTTCTCGTCTGTTCCTTCACTCTTCAGATTTGTCTTCTTGTGTTCCTTTTCACATTCCTCATTTTCCTGGTCCTCTGATTTTTCGCTATTCAGTTCTGAGAGAGTTTCATTGACTGTGCTTTGAAGAACTTCAGATGGAGGGCCATTGTCTTCTGGTTCTGCCCTCTCGTTGTTGCGTCCTTTGTTGTATAAAAGATAGTCAATAGTGAACTGAAGTCCCAGTTGTTCTCGATTGCTGGGGCATGCGTTATCCTCCATTTCTGTATTGTTAGATCTTGGAGTCTGTGGCTTTAGTGGTCAAAATCCAGTTTTTGGACCTCGCTTTATAACATGTTGTCCTGGTTCGACTTTCTTCGTCTTTCCTTGAGTGTTCCGTCTTTGCAAGAAGTGCTGGTAAAGATTAGTCCAACAAACGATTAATTTGGTAGCAGATGTGACGTCAGTCTCTGAAGCACACGTGAATCGAGTAAACAGGTAAATGCGCTCGTTAAGTTGTGTGTTTGTTCGTTTAGCCACCTGTTCGGTAAAGCAACAACGCCACCATTTGCAAATGTTCCAAGAAAGCCTCCTTCTAGAAAGACTTCTCTTGCAATAACCAGAGCGTTAACGCCACTTAATTTAAATGCTCCGCATATTTAACTACATAATTAAAAGACAAGTGGGGTACAAGAGAGTTAGAGGCAGGGGGTCTAATTGAGGGGGATTATTTTTATTAAACCAAGTAAATCTTTGTAATTACAAGAGATTACACAGATTATTGTATTTGATTAATGTAAATTGTCTTGGGTGGTGTCTGCAGTGATACAGCATGACCTCTGGGTTTACTTATCCTGTTTGGGTCAAGTCTTTGGTACTAAAACAAAAGTATTGTGCATTATAATTTAACTTATATATAGGCTATATATATATATATAGAAACACACACACACATAATGTGGTATCTATATTAATGATTAAAAAAAAAAAAAAACTTTTATTATGCTTACTTTTTAAAATTCAAGATTTAGATACTGTTTGATACACCAAGTAACATTTAATACTACCACTTTATTTAATTCCAAACAATAAAGTTGCGTTTTTAGAGAGATTTTTTTAGACTCTTTTTATTCTTTTCCCTCCTATGCATTATTAGCTTTTTCTTTAAGTCTATTGTAAAAAATATTGTAAACTTTTAAAAATAATTGTATAAATTAGTTTTCACCATAAAATTATGAAATATTATATAATCTGATTTACGTCTACTAAATCAATATAAAGCTTTAACATGTATTATTAATAACAAATAATTAATTGTGAATAATAATTAACTGGTTATTAATTATATATTTTTAATTATATAATAAATAATGAATTATATATTTATATTATTTTATAATTAACTCAAAATTTTTACAAATATTTTTCAATTATAATTTATTATTAAATCTAGTTTCAAAATCAATTAGAAAATATAGTGTCTACTAAATAAATATATAAATAAACATGTTTAGGTTTATTAATATAAACATTTACTTTTATAGGCTATTAATAAGTGAAAATATATGGCTTTTATTATCATTCAACCAAGTTGCTCTTGCATGCCCTGGTGCTAATTTTACAAACTATTTTGAGATTTAAGACTGACACAATTACTCTCAGCCTCAGGACATTGCATAACAGTTCAGCACATAACAGAAGTGAAATGGGATTAAGTTATTTCATTATTGGTTTCAGTTTATATATATATATATGAGTAAAATACTATCTGTATTTTCCCTTTTGCTCCAGTATTTAGCTGATTTGCTTTATTTTATTTATTAAGTGTTGTACTCTAATCATATGAACCAAGACTTTTACTTTATATAGGCTAATATTGCAAATAAAATCTCCAATTGTAAACTAACATATAGATATACCATATGTGAACAAGCATGCTGTATTGGTTTCAGATTATCCAAATGAGTGCCCTCAAAGACTTTGTCAATTAGTTAATTGTCAGTCTTATGAAGGCAGTGATTGGATTACATGGGAAACTGTGTTCCTGTTAAAGCCACTGTTAGTGTGCTTGTTTGTCTGTTGTTGACCTAACACTTAAGCTGCCATTAATATTACTGGGACACAATGTAATGTCCTCACTCAAAAGATAGGAGAGTTTGGATACGTGGGCTACAGCATATCACCGACTCACATATTTGACTTAAATACACACACACCTCCCTATTAGTGCAGTAAATGGGAATCAGGGTTTAATCCAATGATTTTTGTTTTGCACTTTTTATAAAAGAAAAGAAAATGTGTATATACTGTTTCATGTTGTTTATTTTCCTATTGGTAAAATGTTAAATTGGCGTATCATTTATTTTACTTTAAATATTTTTACATATTTTCCATTTTGAACACTTTTAAATGCTTGTAAAATTCATTAATGTTGTCTGAAATTCAATGAAGAGCTTTATAAAAAATAAGTTGAAAATTTCTATTCACATGCAACCATTCAACAGAAGAGTTATTATAAACAATGTATTATTATTATGTATTATTAAAATACATAATTACACAGGTGAAATAGGATCACTGTCGGCTTCACAGATCAATGTCTTAAATAACCCTGAGGTGAGTTTTGCTTGAGTCACATTTAATTTTGTTACTATATTGTTAAATCTGTATTGTAAGCTTGTGATTGAGCAAATTGTCATCCTATATTAATAAATCTGTAAATTTGATTTGTTGTTTTTTTTTTTTATTTATTTACTTTTTTTATTCTTGAATGAATCTTTAAAACCACATTTAAGACAACTTTTGTGAAGACGTTCAGATGAGGCAAAACCATTGTTTGACGGCAGCGCCATCTTCTGCCGAAACTGAACGTTTGGTGTTTCATCAAAGAAAGAGATCCAACAATAATTAAAATTCATCTTTTAATGAGCTTATGCTGTTCCACTTCCAACATCCTTTCTTCAGTGAAACACAAATGTATGTAGGTGTCAGAGAAATATTAAGTCACCATTCACTTTCATGGTGTCTTTCTACACAACGAAAGTGAAAGGAATTAGGCTGTAATCCTGGTTAACATCTCCATTTGTGTTGCACAGAAGAATGAAAGCCATACAGGTTTTCGAGCAATATGAGGGTAAACAAGTAGGGCTGAACTTGCTTTCCCTAAAAAAACAAAATAGAATAAACAGAATGGCTTGTGGATACCGTTTCATCATGATAACAGTGCTATTACTTTTGCATTAATATATGTATACTATTTTTAGTTTTGGTTTATTAAGGTGTGTAAGGAACAATGTACTTGTTTACTTTGTTCTTCTGCCTTATTTTTACCTCAGTTATTGACCTCAAACATTCTCTGCGTCCCCTCCCCCACCACATACAATAAAGAAAAACACGGGATGGAGTTTGTTGGGGATTGTGGATTCAGTCTCGTGTGGGATTTCCAGACCGGTTTACCCAACTGTACTCAATGAACAAGTGTGTTCGTTGTAATATATTTAACAATACATAGTTAATGCCCGTGAATACTTGTCGGAGTTGTTTTAGTGTGCTTCTATAGTCATTTTAGGGCTGCAAAAACACAAAGAATTCAGACCTCAATATCGTGGCTTTTTACAACTCCTGAAGTGGATTTTCCCGCACGGAATGGATCGAGTGGAGCCATGCGCTCCTGTTCCACTTGTCGCGGGAAACCCACCTCTCGCATCACATCTGAATGCAAAATGCAATGTGCTTTCGCTCTCGCGCCAGACTATTAAAGTGGGCAAATCAGACTGTGAAGTTCAGGCGACGGTGGGTAGGTTTACAAGCACCAGAGGCCTATCAGAAAGGGTAGACCTTGCTTCAAGTTTTATTTTTTTGACCGCACTGTCCCTTTTAAAGCGCACAGTCACGCCTCTTCGCAAACGTTCCTGCCTACTTATGAAGAATCCGCAGTGCTGATTGGACACCGGCGGCGGTCATCGAACGCCTTCTCGGCTTGTCATTGGCCAGCCGCTGCCTTTCGCTCCAGGCTCTCGCGGGGCTGCTGTGCGAAGATGGCGGCCGAACTGGTAGAAGCGATGGTGAGTAGATGGGATTTTTAGAAATAGTTAAAGTAAAAGAAACCTGACGGGTCAGAGGCAGTACTAATTAAAACAACTTGAGTTAAATTCCATACTGTTGTATTTTGTGCCCATTCAGGATAACTGTCAGTCTGTAAAGTGCGTTGGCAATTTGTATATGTGTGTATGTGAATGGTTGGGTCTCAAAACCCAGTGAACTGTCTATGTATCCTACATATTTGGCGCGTTCTAATGTTAAATTCGAATTTTTGAACGTTCTGAATGTACATTTGGTGTCCAAAACGCAGTTTGGTTAGACAGCTCACCAGGCTTTGAGACCAAAGCTAGTGTGTCTGTGTGCGCGCGCAAGAGCGCGCTGGCTGTGGAAATGAATGATTAGTCTGCACAATGCAAAAAAAAAGTCTCTGCCTTTTCAAATTACACGTGTATTTTCTCCCCGTAGCTGTAAAAATAAACACAATTCCACACTTTCCAGTGCTGTAGAAAATGTTTAGGTATATAGTCACATGCACAATTGATGCATGAGGGTTACTTTAAAAGATAAATCATTTTCATTTCTGCAATATTGCTTTACTACTAAACACCGGTGTATACTCGCATCCATTCTGATATTCATTACTACAGCATGGCTTATGAATATGCTCTGAACCTCAAATTGTAGAACTGATTTCTGTGTAGTGTTTATATGTTGAGTGTCATCAACCTGCATGGGTTCAGTCATGGTAAACTAGAAATTGAGGTCATTTAGAAGCTTGAGGATTGTCTTGGCATTAAATTTGAAAAGTCAAAATATAAACAACTTTTTAAAAGTATTGTGAATATTTAAAACTTATTAAGTTTTAGTAGACAATTTTAAACAGAGGGTTTCAAATTTTTTTACAACGCACTGCAAACACAATTGGCCAACCAAGAAGATTACAACCAGTAAGAAATAAATTAAATCCACTGAGCAGTGAACGGTTAATATCATATGGAGAATCCAGACTTGGCTCACTTGTATTTGTTGTTTATTGACTGACTTTTCCGTGACAGGTGGTTTAGAAGCAAAGTTGCACAAAACTGCTTTGTGTACCTTGTATCAGTTACGTATTTCGCTTTTCTGGCACATGTGGAAATAGGACTGTATCTTACAGCCTAGCATTCGAGCTGGTGGGAACAAGTCCTTGCTTCTCAGTTTGATTTCTTCTCAGGAATCAAACCCATGACAACCCTTTGATTAATAACCCAGATATCGAATTCTGTAATTCGTTTTCCCATTTCTCATTCTCTTGGTTGGTTTTGTCTCCCCAGAACATGGTGAAGAGTTTCCGGGTGTCTGATCTGCAGACGCTGCTGGCTTCAATGGGCCGCAGTAAAAGCGGCTTGAAGCAGGACTTAGTGGGAAGAGCTCTTAGGCTCGTGCAGACTGAGTACAGTCCAGAGCTTCTAAAGAACGTTCGACAGCTCTATGAGACGCGCTTCCCCAAAGCCTCAGCCTGGTTAGCGGCTCGACGCCCTGAGTCCGTGCCCGTAAACTACCCTGCCCTTAACTCCTCGCCCAGAGGCACGGCCCAGGGCACAGACTACCTCAATGGCATCCCCAAACCAACGCCGCCTCCTGCAGCAGAAGTCAAATTGGTGCCACTGCCGTTCTACCACAACCTAGAAACGCTGCTGCCACCCACAGAACTAAGTGAGTCCCATTATCATGAATTAATAATAGCCCAATTGTAATAGGTGTGTCTAACCAATGAGGAAGACGTCCACTGAGCTAATTCTATTTTTGCCACTCTTTGCAGTCGCTCAGAACAGCGAGAAGCTGCAAGAGAGTCAATGCGTTTTTGAATTAACACCAAATCAAGTGGAACAGATCCGGAACTCCAGGTAAGAACAAGTACAAGTCATCTTGCTAATTGGTGGCTTTATCTACCAGTCAGTCGATGGCCAGTAATAACAGTGTTGATGTTTAGGAAATCAGGGTGCATTGTTAATATATGCGTAATATTATTTAATGATAGATAATGAGCAGGATGATGTGGGTGAGTGCGCAGAACAGGTTGTTTCAACATGGCTTCACATTTTTTATTTATTGTTTTGGCTACACTTATTTATAAGTAAACACATCTTAAAATATATTAATACAATTTATTTTTAGTAAGAAAAAAATCTATATATATTTTAATGGAAATGTTTAGGTTCTTTACAAGGCTATTTTAATCTGCAATAACTTGAAATTATAAAGCTATAAATTCATAAAATAATATTTATGCTAGAAAAGTTTCGAGTGAGGATTATCTTGTTTTAAGCAAGATTAACTCCATCAAACACAATTCCACAATTTTTTTTTCTCTAAGAAGTGTAATGGGTGATGTTTAAATAATATCAAAACTATGTAATATTAATGTACAAATTAATATTCCCATATACCCCAGTGTTATTTATTGGCAGTTACTTTAGATTTGTGTTTACTCATACGATTCTTTGTACCTGCCCATGCCCAGTGAACTTCGCCCAGGGATGAAATCAGTTCAGGTGGTTCTCAGGTACGTCATTCAGCTAAATCATGCCTGTACATCAAGTTTTGGTGTTAGATATATATTTATTTCATGCTACCATATCCTGTTCTTCTCCTAGAATCTGCTACACAGACTCCATCGGTGTTCAGGAGGACCAGTATCCTCCCAATATTGCTGTGAAAGTGAATCAGTCCTACTGTCATGTACCGGTAAGTGTTGTGAATTCGATTAGGCTGGAAGAACAGGGAGTGTGGTGCTTTTACCACTCAGGATAATCGTAAATCTAAACCGCTTTGTATATATATATATATATATATATAAAGCATTTTCTCAGCAGCATCACATAACCAACACACAAACGTTATTTTAATATAATCAAAATTAGAATCAACTTTCTGAATGCGTCTGTTGTGGGTTAAATGGTTTTCTTAGAATGGTGTATATCTTGTTTCCACCTGATTTATGTTACTACCTTTTATTCAGGGTTACTATCCCTCCAATAAACCAGGTGTTGAGCCACGCCGGCCCTGTCGACCCGTCAATATCACGCCATGGTTACATCTCTCCACAGTCACTAACAGAGTCACCATCACATGGGGCAACTTTGGAAAGGTACAGACACTTCATACAAAGAACTATAGGTGTTTATGAATGAACATGTTAGATGAAGCAAAGTGTGTTGTTACTGACCTTGGATACTGTTTTGGATGCAGCGATACTCTGTGGCAGTGTACCTGGTGAGGGTGTTCACATCTGGAGAGCTCTTCAACCAGCTGAAGCACTGCTCAGTCGAGAGTCCTGATCGTTGTCGTGAACGCAGTAAGTTCCTCACCTTGAAAAAATGCATTACTTTATCAGTGGTTACACTTGAAACCCTGTTAGTGAAACAGCTGCAAAAAATTGTTGAAATTGTTTGCATATGTTGGTCATTGATCTGTCCCCAAGCCTTATATTTAATATTTAATCTAATTAAATGTAAAAGTAGTTTTGCTGTAATAGTTTCTTGTGTTCACAACCTTCATCGATTATTTAATTTAATGAGGTAGTTTGAATTCCTACAGGATCAGATTATATATAAACAAACTTTTTTTAAAATAATACAATAATTTTTTTTTTTTTTTAAGAAATAAAAAAAAAAAATTCTAAAGTGATTTCAGAAGGATTGTGTGACACTGAAGACTTGGAGTAATGATGCTGAAAAAGCAGCTTTACAATCAAAGGAATAAATTACATTTTAAAATATATATAATATGGAAAACTTTAAATTCTATTTTACAGTACTACTTTATGCATGTGAAGAACTTTTGCAAAAACATAACTGTATTTATTTAATTATTTATTGTTTTGTGTTAGTTGGCTGTATTTTATTTTTATTATTATTATCATTATTTAATCAAAACAACTCGGTTTGATATTAATTGGAATGCAGGATAAAAACATGATTATTGAACAAAGAGTTATGTTTTTGCAAATTAATGTGCATATAAATAAATATATATATATATTATGCAAACAATTAATTGTTTGACAGCACCGACTGAAACATTTTTATGTGTATGTACACAGTTCAAGACAAGCTACGCTTTGATCCTGAAAGTGAGATTGCAACTACAGGCCTGCGAGTGTCTCTCATCTGTCCTGTGAGTATCTTGTTTTTGTCTTTTATGTGGACTCTTACCGGATGTGGAACTAATAAGTGTCTCTTCATTGCAGCTGGTAAAGATGAGACTTGGAGTGCCATGTCGAGTGCTCACCTGCGCCCACCTGCAGTGTTTCGATGCTGTCTTTTTTCTGCAAATGAATGAAAAGAAACCCACATGGACCTGCCCTGTATGCGACAAACCTGCACCCTTCGAGCTTCTAACTATTGATGGGTACGCGCAGTTACATAGATCACTTTCTTCTAAGAGGCTCTGCCAGTAATACTCACCGAACGCTGTGACTCATTGCAGGTTGCTGTCTGAGATTCTTAAAGAGACGCCGGAGGATGTGGAGGAGATCGAGTATTTGACTGACGGCTCATGGAGGCCAATCAGGGACGACAAAGAAAAGGAAAGAGAGCGGGAAAACAGCTGCACACCTGACTATCCTGTGGTGGATATATGTAAGGAGGTTTTCTTCCTTCTGAAATGTGAACCTGGTCGTTTAAGGGTTTTTGAAATTGAGATATATACATCATCTGAAAGCTGTATAAGTTGATGTATGGTTTGTTAGGATAGGACATATTTACTAACAGTACATAGGCTAATCTTTAAAAGTCACGTATAAAGGAACACACTGATATTTTTCCAGCTACTCTAGAGTTAAACGGATGAGTTTTACAGTTTAAATCAATTCAGTTTTGATATTTTTCTTATTTAAAATTCAACTCTTCTGTAGTTACATCATCTACTAAGACTGACAGAAAATAAAAATTTGTGATTTGTTTTTATTTTTAAAATATTTTTTTGATACGGCTAGTAACTATACTCTCATTCCAGCGTAATAATCAAGGAACATTTGAGTAATGCGTGTATTCCAGCATACAATGTGTGTTTGGTTATGTCATTTGTGATCGTGGAGCACAAAACCAGTCATTTCAACCCATTTAGCTTGCATAACATTGCATATTTGTAAGTATTTATTGGGAAATAATGGGCCTTAACTCTCATCCAAGGTGTTCCTGAGGCGAATGGCCACTCCCCAGCACACAGCGGCACAAACCAGACCGGGAAGTCTGGATCGGGTGGTGCGTCGGCAGGAACCGGCGGCACCAGCGCTGGGTCGGGAGGCGGAGCCGTGGTGGATCTGACTCTGGACGACTCGTCGGACGAAGAAGGAGGGGGCGGAGCCGAAGATAGCGAGGACACGGATGACAGCCAGGACAGCCCTGCCCCTAAACGGGGCAGATATGATTATGACAAAGACCTGGTCACCGCATACTGAGGCCGGCAGGACATTAAGACTTGTTGGGGGGAGGGGGTGGGTTGTAGATGGGATCTGAGCCTTGGAAAGTCAAGAAACGTGTCCCCATGTCCTCTCCCAAATGCATACACACTCATGCACGCACACAGAAATGCACACTCATGTGCTGCTGACCTCTGGAGCAGTCGGGCATAGCATTGACAAACACGTAAATGCCTCGTAAAGCCATTCCCAATCATTCACGTCATCTTAATACTGTATTCTCCCTTTAAAGACCATGGAAGAGTAACACCACCTTCAGTTCTACTCTATCGTCCTCTCCGCTTTGTGTTCTGACAAGTTTAACCATCCTGGGCATTTAAGATCTTGGCAGTTTTAGTTTTATACGGAGCTGTTCAGGCCTTCAAAACATTGTGAGACAAGCCACAGTTTCTTAACCTTCATTCCTTCGAGTTGAGATCATCCAACCATTTACAACCTATTCAGAGGCGCTTTCTATTAGTCCTCCACGTAGGATGTTTATGTTAGGTGTTTGTTTTAATGTGATTTGGAGACATCACTGACGAATTTCCATTTCTCTCTCTCATATATATTTTTTAATTTGTCCACAGAAGTTGACAAACTACCTCAGTCTAACAGCGAACTTGACCAGAGGTTGTTTTTTTTTTTTTTTGGTTTTCAATCCTTTTTGTTTTTCATGTGCAGCAACACTGGAGAGGCAGAATGCATTGCTCATTATTTTGTGCTTGCCCATTTAGGCATCATATATTACAAAAAACGATTCTGACTCGAGCAAAGAGTTTCCGGTCACGTCTGTCAGTCAACTAGTGTGTACTGACTGAATGTAGTGCGCTAATCGACACTCGGTTGAGAAAGAACAACGTTCCGACATCTACGGAGATGCTTGTCAACGAGTAAATACTATATGATAGTTTATGTAATGTTGTTAATGTATTATTTCTGATCATTTCAATAGAAAATTGCAGGTTTCAATGTCATTTATTGCTTTCTTTCAGTCATTTTGGTCTGTACAAGGCTGCTGAAGTCATGACTACACAAAGGCAGAGCGATACATCAGGTGGAGGAGAGGACAGAGTTGTTTTAGGTTTCTTTTAGACACGACTGTAGTAAATTATTAGATTTGTCTAGAAGGGGAGCTGACGTTATTGGCAAAATACCTGAAATTAAAACAGATTTTTTTTTCTGTTTTAGATGAATGGCTGATTTGTTTGAGCCCGTTGTATAGAGGATGTTTGTGTTCATTTCAGCCGTTGAGGAGGTGTTGATATTTGCATATTGTTTCACAACAGGCGTGAATCTTACATGCTCTTTAATTTGTAGCCAGAACGTGTATTTATTGATTTAAACAGTTTTTGCCTCTTTTTTTTTTAATTTAGTTTTTTTTGTGCATTTTATGAGGCATTTTTCATGAGTTTCCAGCATGTTGCTTTGTTATGGTAGATAACGCTGTGTCCTCTCACGGCCTGCTGTTATACGCGCACATTCAGCCATTTGCAACAGTCTGAACATAAGGGGGCTTAGTCAGGACTATGCAGACTTGACCTAAACCTCGGAAGAATTAAACTCCCGCTAAACGACCAAACACAAATGGCACATCCAAACGGCTGATCTGTTGAGGAGGACTCAGGGATGACGTGTTCTACTTGTCTTTACATTTTCTTCTCAGTCAAACTTGACACTCGAACCAGGTTCCTGCATCGTGCACCATATTACCTTCACCATCAGGTCGCGTAGGCCGGTCTAGGTTTCTGATCTGGAAATTAAGATATACTTTTCAAGGCATATAAATATTGCTGTTTATAGCATATTTTGTGGTCCTCTTAAGGTTTCAGAGAAAATCACTGTACTAAGCTCACTAATGGTAATTTTAAAGTTTTATTTTTCTTCCTTTTTCAACTAATCCTGAATTCTGACTTGAATACTCAGTACTGTATCCTATCTGTGGTTGGGAATTTCTCAAAATAATACCACCATGAAGGGTTAAATTACTTGTAATTTTAAGTTTGCCTTTGAGTCAGCATTGTCTTCCATCTTCATGGGGTCTTCATGGTGGTAAACCCCCCACCCCCACCCACCCCCATTTCTTTATAATTTTAAAGAGTAAACGGTTGACAGTTTCACATAATAAGCCCTTAATGTAGTACTTTCCTACTTTCTCCTAAATTTGACCACACTTTTGTGATTTTTCACATTTAAGGTAAGGAGCTTAAATAGACTTCCATCTTTAGATTCCTAGAATGATCTATTAGATGTGGATAAAATGTACATTTGCTTACAATAAAAAGATAAATGGATGGTGATTGACAATATATTTCCAGCTCAGAGGTAAAGACGGCCTCTGTGCAGCCAGATGAGGTTGAAGTGGTTTTTTGGGGAATGGAGGCATCCCCTCTTATTACAGTGCTTAAGACAGCATGGGCAGTGGCTTGCAGTTCTTGATGTAAATGTTTTGTTTGTGTCTTTTATATGTTCATATTAAAAGCCAATAAAAAGTAATAATATTTTATCAAGTTTTGAATTGCCTCCAGTTGCTCCAGTGGGCGGGCACAAATACATTGTTATTGGCTACTCTCACCCCTTCCTAAAAAAATTGTAAATTGGTGACCTACGATGTCCTCAACGTTGGATTTGACAATAGGAGCGAATCAGTTGTCCCTGTCTGAACTGAAATCGAACTGTAAAAGCTCTAACACCTGTCAATTATGTGTGCAATTAATTAAACTGATTTAAAATAAATGTCTTTCCAGTGATTTTTAAATCTTGGAATTAAGTCCATTGATTACTTAAATAATAGATTTAACACGTATTCCTTGGATAAAGTACAATAATGTTTTTCCAGGACACTATACCCTGTGGGAAAAAAACCAGCATATGCTGGTTAGGTATGTTTTGATGTTGATGTTTGATGTATGTTTGATTCATTTTCTGGTTTATGCTGGTCACTTTACAGGACCGGTTTAAAATAGCATCCCAGCATCAAAACATACCTTGCCAGCACATGCTGTTTTTTTCAGCAGGGTAATTAGCTACTGCAGTTAACTTTACTACAGTAAAACTAGTTACAAGTAACTAAATGAAGTATTGATGATTTGTTTACTTTATAATGCACGGAGGTATGTGCGTGGGCTAACCTTTTTGCTACCGTTTGTTAAAGATGGCAAAGGATTATAACTAAGTTACATTTTCTCATATGTGTATTTTACTATAGTGTAGTATCAAGTTATCTGTCAACTGCACAGCTTACTGACGAAGCTCAAAGTGACGTTAATCATATTATTATTATTATTATTATTATTATTCAGAAATGAGGTGCTAAAATATTTCAGAAAATTGTATTCTTACGTTTCTTTGGTGGCAACTTTCTTCATGACATGACATTTGAAATGTGACAGTTACTTAGTTCACCACTAGATGTCGTTCATATTCAAATTAACACATCCTTTAGTGAAACCTCGCGATAACTCGAGCGACAGTTCTCGCGAGAGCTTGTGGACGCTTCCTCTTGGTTGGATAGCGGCTTCCTGGCCGAATTTTTTTTTATCCCACCCCCCTCCTTTTTTCTTGGGGGAAATTTCAACTTCTGTTTTCGCGGGTCCTCCGGGCCAAAACAATTTCGGACAGCATTTCGCGGTCGGTCCCGTGGCTGCGAACGAAAGGCCTGACTTGTCTTTTGCCGCCTTTTGTCTTTGGGAGCGCTCTCGAGTCAGAGGCCGTCTCGAAGACACATTCCAGCGATGAACGCGCTGAAATAAACTGCATTTCTTGCACTTTTGCGCTTGTGGCACTCGCTCTTTTCACTTGACACCTAAATATTATTTGTTACAGCTTCTGGAGACATGACAGGTCGTTGAAATTAGGGGCTTACGAATCTCAGAAACTTCAACTGCAAGGGTTTGTGTAGCAATTTGAAGGGTTGGATGTCAGCTGAGACAACCTGGTTGTATTCTGTAACAGATAACAGTCAACTATGGCACCAAAAAGAAGACCGGTCCCCTTGATCATAACCCCTACAGGAGAGGGACAGTCAACCAACATAGATGCAGCATCAGAGTAAGTATATAATTTACTATATCGGACACTATTTGCTTTACTTTCCTGCATACTCACCTGGTACTGTTTTTCCTGTCTTCAGGGCCAACCTGGAGGCCTTGCAGAGGAAGTTAGGGGAGCTGGACTTGGATGAACAGCAAAGGAAGAGGCTTGAAGCTTTCCTCACCCAGAAAGCCCAAGTGGGCGAGCTTAAAGATGAAGATTTTGACCCCATCTGTGAACTTGGGGCAGGTAACGGTGGGGTGGTCCACAAAGTCCGTCACAAACCCTCAAGACTGGTCATGGCTAGGAAGGTAAGCGATCGACGGACTTGTGCACCTGCTGCTAGCGTGCTCACGATGTGCTGAAAGGCTGAGTTTTCTGTATTGTCTCCAGCTTATTCATTTGGAAATCAAACCAGCCATCAGAAACCAGATCATACGAGAGCTGCAGGTCCTACATGAGTGTAATTCGCCATACATTGTGGGGTTTTACGGCGCCTTTTACAGCGATGGAGAAATCAGCATCTGCATGGAGCACATGGTGGGATCAGTGTTGTTCTTTAAGGCTTATAGCAGGAGTCTTACAGCACACTGACATTTATTTGTCCGCAGGATGGAGGTTCTTTGGATCAAGTGCTGAAGGAAGCCAGGAGAATACCTGAAGAAATTTTGGGCAAAGTTAGCATAGCTGTAAGTATTCCCAGTCTCCTCGGTTTTATCCGTGTCAAATAATGCTGTTTAGATATTGATGACAAATCAACGACACCCTGTTTTACAATTTAAAATGATTTTTAGTTTATAGTGCTGTATTTTGTCTCACTTAAACAAATAGGGCCGGTTTCCCGAACAGGGTTTAAGACTAGTCCTAGATTAAAATAAATGGAAAAGGCTTGCACTGAGATATCTTAAAATGCATCATTGCCATTGTTTGGTCTTAAAATGTTCACAGATAATGCATCTTTGTAAGACATGTTTCTAAAAATTCTTAAATGTCCTTAATTAGCAAAGGTCTAGTCCTGGCTTAATCTAATTCCTATCCGGGAAACTGGCCCATAGGATTCCATTTTAATACTATTGCTCATCAGCCATAACATGGAAATGATTACCGTCTTATCAGTATTAGGTAGAATTTAATACTGGCGTGTGCCTAGAGAAGAGTTTAACTCTACCAACTTCTTGTTTTTGGTGTCTGGTTACTTCTAATAATCATATTCTATTATATAATATTTGTAATACTTAAAGATTTTAAGCCTATACATACACACAGGAAATACGTTAAAAAGATTATGTTATTGTAAAACGGCAGTAGGAAAGAAAAGAGGGCAACCTGCTTACCTGGTCTTAGATTGTAAATGTAAAAAAAAATGTAAATAACCTCCATCTTAACATGTCTGGCACTAGTACACACAAACCGCAATATAATAAAACTGTGACCACACCCACAGATGTACAAACTCCCTTTCAAGTCAGAGTCACCAAAACACGCATGTTTTTCAACACGCATTTAACCTTATTCTTCCAAATGAATAGGGTTAAACTTCTGTTTCGCATTTGATCATGAAAAAACCCAAACGCTTTAGCACAAAGTCCAAACAAAGGTGCAGTGATCTGTTTATGTGTGTCCATACTGTTTATTGCACGTCTGAGCCAATGCATTTCAGCTTTCAGTAATCACAAAGCAGAAGTTGTTTTGTAAAGACTAGACTATGTAACATATTCTGTAAATTCAGGAAGCTAGATACCACATTGACTGTTGAGAGAGAAACCCTGTTGATGATATTTATAACTCTCTTTCCACAGGTACTCCGAGGTCTGGCATATCTTCGGGAGAAACACCAAATAATGCACAGAGGTACACACAGAGCAACATTCCTTACTAATATCTTAGAAAACGTACGTGTGCATACACGCGCTGGATGGCAGCAGAAAGTAGCCCCCTAATGCAGCTATTGAAATTGCATAAGAAGCTTAAAAATGATTATTATAGAGAGATTAGGCCTCACTTTTTCGAAGGTATTTACTGAAACTCTAACCAGAGACCTTCATACAACTGCAAACCTGAGATTAAATGGAGCAAAGATATTGCAAAAGTTGATATTACTCCAATGCTAAACGTCAATCTTCTACAATTAAACGTTTAAAAAAAACACTGCATAGGCATTTTTTTTATAAGTAGATCACAAGTTACCATAGGAATAGCTTCAAGTGTCTCCAAGTGTGGCACAACCAACATTTGAGCAATAATCCTATGTCTGAAGATGCAAAGTATCAGCTTCTTGTCAGGTTGTTTGAGGGTCTGAAGGAGCCACACTGGGTTTGAATGGTTAGACAGGGAGGGTCAGGCCTGTAGTTGTGCTGTTGTGGCAGGGAGCGCTCGCCTGCTTGCGAGGAGCTGTCGAGGAGCCCAGCCGGTAATTACAGCCTCTCGGATGTGATTATATGGCAGCCGCACCCTGCAACCCCCTCCCTTCTTTTTCCTCTCCCACTCTCACCCCTCTGTCCACTCCCAGTGGGTGTTAGGGCTGAAGGAGGGCCCGTCATGTGTGGAATCGTTGCATGTCCGCACTGTTATTTGCTCCTCTTCCCCTGTGTTTAAGAGGAGGGAGGTGGAAAGTGGCTTGCATGTCTGTCCTTTCTGCTGTAACAAGCTAGCTTTGCAGTATGCAGAGCATCTTGCGAAATGTTTTTGCTGAACGTGAAAGGGCGTTTGAACGGGGATGGAAAGCCAGGTGGTGCCGCTGGGATTTGGACCCCGGCCCTCCATCTTACACCGTCTCTCTCTCTCTCTCTTTCTCTGGTCCCTACAGACGTTAAGCCCTCCAACATCCTGGTGAACTCGCGTGGCGAGATCAAACTGTGCGACTTTGGCGTGAGTGGCCAGCTCATCGACTCCATGGCCAACTCCTTCGTTGGAACACGGTCGTACATGTCGGTGAGTCACCCGCCTACTTCCCTCCCCAACCCCCAGTCCTTCTCGTTCCAAGCCCTACGCTGGTGCCCAGGATTCTTCCATGTGGAGAGGAGGAAGTCGCTGCCAGGTTTTAGCCCACTCCTCTTGGTCACCTGCAGGGTGCGGCGCCCCACCCTAGTAGAGCTTTGACTTGCTCTCTGCTCTCTGTCTTGACAGCCGGAGAGACTCCAGGGCACACACTATTCAGTTCAGTCGGATGTGTGGAGCATGGGCCTATCACTGGTTGAGCTGGCTATTGGACGCTACCCCATCCCCCCTCCCGATGCCAAGGAACTGGAGGCCATATTTGGCCGGCCAGTGCTGGACACAGGTGGGGCAGAAGGCCACAGCATGTCCCCAAGACCAAGGCCTCCAGGACGACCGGTTAGCGGTAAGACCTTGTTTAATTTCCCTAAGCATTGGCTTTATGCGCATTCGATCTTCTCCACAGTCTGCGTAATATGTGTGTTTTAGTTGAGCCTTGCGAATTGTTTTCCCCCAGGACACGGAATGGACAGCAGGCCAGCCATGGCTATATTTGAGCTACTGGACTACATTGTCAATGAGGTCAGAGAATTTGCTTAGCGTGCAACTTACTTCCTTTGTGCTTATTTTTGCCTTTTGTAGTATTTTTATGTAGCGGTTTTATTTCAACATCACCCCTTTTTCTGCTCCCCACCTGTCTCTTCATCTGCAGCCACCACCCAAGCTGCCCCATGGCGTCTTCACCACTGACTTTGAGGAGTTTGTGACGAAATGGTGAGCTCCTGCGTGTTATCGCTGATGTTTTTACTGTATGAACCTGCTAAATCTTCAAACCAATATCTGAGCTATGTCAAAGTTGGAGCTTGAGAAAAGGTTTGCAGTACAGAGATATCCATTCCAGCCTCAACCTGCCCCAATACGCTTGCCTGTCTTTTTATAGTAATTCTGAAGACCACAATTAGGTGTTTCAGCTGTGTTTAATTAGGACTAGTGCTAAACGCTGCAAGATAGTGGACCTCCAGAAGCAGGATTGGACACCCCTTTTGTAGCACAGTGTGGGGAATGCAGGATTGAATCTGGGCTGCATTGTTCCCAATCTCATATGTACTTGCTCAGTTAATTTCTTGTAAACCAGTATTTAAATGTACTTTTAGGGCCGGTTTCCCGGATAGGAATTAGATTAAGCCAGGACTAGATATTTAAGAATTTTTAGAAACATGTCTTAGAAAAATGCATTATCTGTGAGCATTTTAAGACCAAACAATGGCAATGAT
>JAUCMS010000049.1:7647082-7694387 GCA_032357445.1 Enteromius radiatus | reverse complement strand
CAGTTTAGACAGCTCTTAACATTTATTTTAATCTAGGACTAGTCTTAAACCCTGTTCGGGAAACCGGCCCTTAAAGTTCAGTCAGACTAACTTGTTCTTATTAGTGATGCTATAATTGAGGGTACATTTGGTGTAAGTTCACGTTCTACAAAATAACTCTTGGTGTAAGAAGATTAAAATTTTTCCTCAGAGAGAGCACAGTTACTTTTCAGCGCTTCAGATCTTATGAGTGAGTGAAAGAGACGTCATTTCCTTTAACTTGCACAATTCTTAGTTGACGGACACATTTTTCTAAGAATAAAAAAAAAAAATTATAATTTAATGTCGTAGGAACTATTTAGGGCTTTTATGAATAAAATGTTGCCAAAAGAAAAGTACTATAAAATATTTGAATGGCACATTGATACATGATGAAGAAAATACACTAATTCTGTCAAGAAGAAATCATGATTTTTAGCTATTTAAGACACTTTTGAAATAAATTTTGTAGTGTAACATCTTGTAATTCATAACAATTAGTAAAGAATAATGAATGAATTAAAATAACCGTTAAAAAAAAATTTGGGACATCAGATGTACCCACAATTAATTATGTGTGTGTGTGTAAACAGTGATTTGGAAAAAACAAACTTACACCCCACTCTTGATTTCAGGTCTAATGTTTTAATAAATTCTAAATTTAATTTCATCTTACTGATGTTGTTTTTCTGTGTTTTTTACAGCCTCATTAAGAACCCTGCTGACAGAGCTGACCTTAAGATGCTAATGGTACGTACAATTCCCTGTATAGTTACAATTACCGTAGATTAAAATGTGCACAAACAGTATAGCTTCAAAACATTACGGTTGAACCACTGATGTCACATGGACTGTTTTAATGTAGTCCTTACTAAATTTCTGGGCTTTGAAAGATCTTGGATTTCATTAGGAATATTTTTGTGTTTTGAAGAACAAAGGTCTTGCAGGTTTCCAATGGCATAAGGGGATTTAATCAATTGCAGAATTTTCTTTTTTTGTGAACACACAAAAAAAATCTCTTTTTTACAAAAAAAATCTCTTTTTTAAAAATTTTTTTTTTTTTTTTTAACTCTTTAAACACACTTGAGAGCTTTTTGGAGTGACAACACATCCAGTTTTTAGCTCCTTCAGTAATTAGCTCTACTAACAACTTGGTTTAGAATTTTTGTCCTGCTTTACACTATAGTACTTGACAGAAAGTACACACAGCAGGAATATCACAATGCATTGTAGAATATAATGCATTACAGAAATAATAATTACAGGGATAAACTGATGCATAGTGAGAACCAAGGTAGGATGTACTGAATATAAAATGAATGATATTTAATAAAAAATAATTAATAATAAAATAAATTGATATTCATTTGCAGGGCCACACATTCATCAAGCGGGCTGAGGTTGAGGAGGTGGATTTCGCTGGATGGTTGTGTAAAACCATGGGCCTTCACCAGCCCAGCACACCCACTCATAGTGCTGAATGAACGCTGGCTCACAGCGTAGCCACCCATGCAATCCTCATCCTCCGCTCTACTTCTCTCCTTTTTGCTCTCACAGGCCTGTATGCTTGTAAGCCTCCGAAATACCGCTGTGCGCTCTTTTGCCATTCTCTGCTTGCTCTTCCCTTCCACCGCGGTGCATTCTGGGGCAATGTTTTATAAGAGCTTCTGGTGTTGGAACACAGTCATTTGAATGAATATGGAGATTAGAATCACTTAAGTGGAATGGCTGTAATTTTAATGACCACATTATTCAGGAATGTCCAAATTGGTAAATATGAGCTAGGTTTTCTTTTTGTTTTAGTTTTGTGATGCTTTTGTTTATTTTTCATGGTTGGTTTATTAATTAATTATATGAAGGGTGTTTTTTGTTTGTTTGTTTTTTTTGCTAAAGCGCTGTTCTTTGGCAGTTACACTGTGTTCAAATGGATAGCTTGGTTCAAAGGCAAACGTTTAATTGAGAATCAACTGCTCTTTGCATCCAAAAGAAAAAACCAAAGAGGGCTACTATGGATAATAGCTTGTTTTATTTAAAAGATGATTATAAATGCAAGATAGCCAAATCGGCAATGCTCAAGTGCATACTTAAAGTTGTTTAGCTTGTGCGTCACAGGTAGCACTGCTAGCACACGGCCAAGTACTCCATCATGCCAACCAATGGCCATGCTGTAAGTCTGCACACATTTAGCAAAAAGAAACTATAAGCAAAATTAGAGTTTCTGTATGAGATGCCCTTTTTTCCTAATGCTGTGTCTCTGGGAAAAGACCAGTCATTTAGTATTCATAAATCTAGCCTTTTTGGTTTAATTAAATCTTACTTCATTTTTTGACTCCAGAAGGGTATATTTGGGAGGAATTATTGTTTATAAATTATGCTTCAGTGTTTATTTTTAAATGAAACCTAAAATTTATTGCTTTTGATTTCAAGTTTGAAAACAACCAGGCTTGCATCTATCTTTACAGTGCTTTTACAATAGGCCCGATGAATTTAAACACATCAAAGTTATTTCAACCAAGACCACAACATGTACACTCGTAGTCTGGTCTTCAGTGGTATATAAAGTGCAAAGTAACGTCTCAGGCCACCATGTACAGTGCTATGCAGATTAAATGAACCTCAGCAGATATTGCTGTATTAGTAGGTCTTAAATACACGGGTGTTACAGATGGGCATTGTGAAGTGTGGCTAAAGCCCACTTGCTCTAAATAGCTTTTTTTCCCCCCCTCTTTCTTTAGTACTTTTCAGTAACATTGAAACTGTATTACACACTGGCATTCAGCTCCGACCAAGTGAATGCTTCGCCACACGTGTATAAAATATATGTACAGTACAAATGGTACTGTTTTCAGTCTTAAAATAGCATTTTATTTTATAATTTTTTTGTTTTGTTTGTTTTTGGACTAGTTTAGTAAAGAGGATATAAGTCATTTTATTACCATATGGAATGTGTTGAATACAGTTCTAATATAAAAAATAAAACTTATTTGTGAATGGTTATTTGGCTGGAGTTACTGTTGTTCTCAATGTTTTGGATAACGTTTAATAATATGTTAACTTATACTATAAGAAATATAGGTCACCAGAAAAACAAAAACAAAAAAATTGCACGAGTAGCACCAGTACAGGAAGATTCACATTATAAAATGGTTTGTATATGGTGTATATATAATGTAGTATTTGTGTTAAAATCTGGATTAAGTCAGCGGTAATACAACACACTTAAAATACGTACTTAAAAAAATTTAAAAAAGATTTAGCCAATGCTTCAAGTCTGTTCACCAGAAAGGAATGGTTACAAAACCAAGCTGCAGAGATGTTTTATAAAATACTTTGGCAAATGTTTCTGAAAATGTGTGCAAAAATATGAATCCATTTTAATTGTCCCAGTTATACTGCCCTCTATGTCTGGTGTGTGTTAGTTCATCATGATTGTCTTCTACTTAATACTTCAGCATTTAAGCACAACTCTGTGTCATACACAATTACGCTCCTCTGCGTCCACTCCCTGTTTTACGGGAGAGTCCTCAATTGTACAGTCACTCTTCGAGAGGTCATGTACTGCTCCTCCTGTTTATGAGAACGTTCAGTCCAGCAGCAGGTAAGGCGGCGAACGGGTCTCTTAAGTGGTGGAGGATAATCCATGTCTGTCCTTCTGGTCGACTGCACTCATCGCTTCTCAGCATGATTTTGGTGAGTATGGAGAACTGCAGTACATGTTTGGTTACTTATTTTTAATTACGGTTTGTAGTGTTTTGGAGGGTTCGGTTGCTACACGTAAAGAAGGAAGACATGTCGAAAAGGTGAATACTGTCACTTTAGTCTGAAGACCCCTTGAGTGTAGGGTAAACTCTATGAGCTGTATTAGTTTGATACAGTGGAGGGTGTGTGCATATGTATTGTGGGGGGTGACTGCTGGCAGACCCTGAGTGTCCTGGAATGTGCCATGGCTTGTTCTGGGGTGGGACTCCATGACCTCAGGCAATGGGATGGGTGGGTGCGACTGCATTCGCTCACACAGGGGAGAAAGAAGGACGGTTAACTCTCATTATTTTGGCGCACGCGCTCACCCAAAGTACACGTGCAACACCCCTGCAAACAACTTCCAAATACAAATACAAGCCAGTTTAACGAGCAATATCCTTGTCAACTCCACTGTTGTGTTCATGTCATGAGAGATGGTGGCCACTGTGGCATGATAACAACCTTTTACTGTATTCCCCAGAGAGAAGCAGAGGAGAACAGCATGGGGGAATGCTGTTTCTTTAAGAGAGAGGGAGAGCGAGAGAGAGAGAGAAAGGGAGGGACCTTTTTGCCCTCCAGAAACCAGGAAGGGAATTGAGTTGATCTGCTGGTGCTTGGTTAGCGCATACAAAGCTTTGAACAGCAGGGACAGCTGAGAGAGAGAGAGCTCCACAGAGGAGGAGAGAAGAGGAGGGAAGAGCTAACCCATAACAAGCACCGCCACGGCCATCGCAGGTGAGCTCGCTTCCCCCTGCTTGTCCCCCGTGTCGTCTGCCCAGGGCCTATCGACTGAAGGGAGCAAGGCTGAGGAGGAAGGAATGAGGGAGGGGGACAGAGAGGAGAGAGAGAGAGAGTATGTGTGTGGGGGGGGTAGGAGGGGGCTCTAGTGCCAGTGAGGAATTATTCCTCTTTTTCTTTGGTCTTCCGAGTAACTGATTTGGTAAACCTTCGGTTCACTGGCATTGCTTTAATAAACTTTTTTTTTTTTTTTTTTTTTCTTACTGTTGTTAACTTTTTTTGTTGTTGTTGTTTTGGAGGCAGACCTTAAGGGGTGTGTTTGTTGGAGGTTAGACAAGAGGAGAATGTAGTAGGAAGGAACCAAAAATAATTCCATAGGACAAGGTACAGTGCTACGCACTGGGGTTCGTTTTTTTTTTTTGTTTGTTTTTTTTTAAACCTTTGTTGTCATTCATTAAGGAACAGACTTTGATAACTTGTGCATGCACCTTTGCCCTTTTTCTTTCTGTCTCAAATTTTATTTACACTAGTTACTTCTACGATGGAATATTTTAGGTAAAAAAAAAGTCTCATGTGGGTCAAGAATGCTGAATATGTCAGATGATGGAGGGGGATGATATAAATTTGTAGTATTGAAGTTCTACAGAGTTGTTTGCATTGCTTTGTCTTTTCTCATACGTACAGCGCTTGGCACTGCTTGTTGGCTGGTCTGTACTTTTAATACCTGGCATCCTGCTAGCAGCACACGGTAGTGTATAATTCAGCTCTGAATGCTTACGTTGAAGCAAGCTCTTAGATGTGGGGGTGGCAAGAGCAAACAGTTTGGGACTTGTAGTTCTTAGCAGTGGCCTAGAAGCAGGTGAAGTCATGCTTAAGGACTGCGCTTCCCAGAGTGCCTTGCCCTTGGCCATACAGGAAAGGGAACCGCCGGTAGCCTATCCTAGTGGGGAGGTGTGGTGATTGAGGAGCGGACAAACCAATCGCAGAGGAGGAAGTGAAGCCAGAGCAGTGGGCTGAAAATAGAGTGGGGGAGTTAGTAGGTGTCTGCCTGTGTGGGATCAGGCAAGGGCTTGCCAGTGAAACTAGGGCCACTCGGAAGTTTCCTGTCTGCAGTTGCTCCAGACCAGAGCCCTGCCCAGGCACGCAGGCAGAGGGAGACTGAGCTGACCCACAGGGAAACAAAATTCTGGCCGGCCGGTAAGAGCTCCAAATGCACTCTCACTCTCTCTGGTGTCTGAGACGGGAAAGGCAAGCTAGAAGAGAAATAATGGAATCTTAAAAGGGGAAAGAGAGGGACTTGGCTTGATTAAGTTCAGAGCACTTGACCCACTTGCAGATGGCATAGAGGTGGAAAACGAAGGCCTGCTCTATTAAGGTATGACTTGGTGAGCTTCTGTGCAGCGCGTTTCTCTTTCCAAGTACTTTCTTAACTGAACACTGTCTTTGTTGTGATTCTTATTTTTGACTGTTACAAATTGACATTTACTAATAAAAATAATATATTTTCAAGCAGATTTGTTTAATTTTGGTCACATAATGTTGGGTCAAATTCACATTAAAGACATTTGAGCTCATTTGAGATCTCTAAGAACCTTGGACTTTGGAAAGTTTTTGGCAGATTCCTTGTAGGCTTCTCTGCCCCCTCATTCTTTCTTTATAGCTGTGCCATAATGCACATCAACATCATCTCCCTTGGTAAGGGTCTTTAACAGGGTCTTGTGACTTGTCAAATAAGAAGACTACACGTTTGTCCTGGACTCAGAGGCGTTGCAGGAAGCTGCAGTTTTTTTTTTTTTTATTCAAAGATGTATGCAGATCATTTCCAACCCATACTTGCTTGACTCGTTTTCACTAGTGCGGGTACAGGGAGGACGCAAGGGGTATTTTTATTCACAGATGACGCCCAGTGTCTGAATAATGCACAGACAAGGCTCCTTGTCTCACTGGGGTGAGGCCGATCTTTATTGTCTTTTGCTTGTTTGAGTGGCAAAGAGATTCTTACCCACCATAAACCAGTTAACCCTGTACATAGTTAAATTACCTGACAGGGTCGTTTCAGGTCAGCATTTATGACAGGTAAGGTATGTGTGAACTTCATGCTGATACACATGCCGTTTTTTTCTTTTGTATTGAGTTGATGTGTTTTGTTTTGCAATATCGATGAAAGAATTCAGAATTTATTAGCTTTTTAGAAACCGACTAAATATTAGTTTTATTTGAATTTGTGCTAACTTAACATTTGCTAGATTTGTTAAATGCACTTGCATGTATGAGATATCTCTCTAGCTTTTGAATGCTTGTGACACGCACATTTTATTTGAACTTTCACAATCCTTTTGAAAGGTTATGTAAAATCGTGGTCTGTTGTGAGGACATATAAAGCATCTGCTTTTGCGTCCTTGTGCAGTGCAGGACTGAGGGCTGAAGTCAGCAGAAGTTACCAGCTTCCGTTTGGCCAAAAAGTTGAATTCTAACGCTAAAATAATCTTTGAGCTTTTTGAATACACTTTTTGAGTTTGTTCTCTGAACAAGGTTTAACTTTATAAAGTCTGGGGGACGGGGGAAGTTTGTGAAAACATTTTTGAATTGATCAAATAAAGACTGATGCTGGGAGATGGGCTGCTGCAAGCTAGCATCACTATCGGTAATCAGAGAGCTCATCTCATTATTCTCTCATTGCACTCTTTAAAGGGCCTTCTTCCACTTGTTCTTATCTGCTGAGAGTCTATCGACATGATGACTGAGGCCTTCTTCTTGGTTTCCTTGACAGTAATGTGGAATCCAATTGCTGTAAGTTTATGCTCTCGCCCCCATTCGCTATAGTGGAGCTCGACCTCCAGCAGGTGGAGGAGTCCTTGACATACTTACCTTAGCACGATCATTCAGAGATATGCTGGGAGGTAGAGCTGAAAAAGAAAATCCTGGGTGGGTTGTCACGTCTTTTTGCCACCTCAGCAGAGGCAGAAGAGGGAAGTGGAAGCTGTGGTGGACTGGTGGTGGAGTGTGCAGTGCAGTGTCTGGGAGAGCTGGTCATCTGATAACAGAGCGGGTTCTGTTACACCATCACCAGAGTCACGCAGGAAGTCTTCTTCCGCCTAACCGGCCAGGCTGCTGCAGCAGAAGGAGCTCAAGACATGGACTGTGGCCTGAGAGCAAGGGCACTGGAAGGGCTGGAGTAGCACGGCCGCCATTACTCAATTTTGTTTCTGTTTCATGTGTTGTTTTTTTTGCTCTTTCCTTATTTCCTGGCCCAGCCACAGTTTGTCCGAAAGACTCTGAAGTTGTGGGCAGCTCAAAGACAGATGCAGGGAGTTAGGCCTGGAAAAGTTTGGTCAAACTATGAGGGGGCGTCGTGGCATTTTCACACGTGGGCTTCATTCTAACATGGAACTCTAACAAAGCTTCTGCTGGTCTAGAAAGATTGTAGACATGTTGTTGCTTTTGAAGCGGTTGAGTTTCTTGCCTTATCTGCGCTGCTATTTGTTGTATGCTCTGATATACTTCTGCAGCTAAGACCAGTAATTTCTCACCATAAAGAGTATGTAGTTTCCTTGTACTATTGACCCTATGACGTAGGATTTTTCCTCAAAGAGGGACGTAATTTTTATGCCTTCAGAAGGTTCCAGCAACTAAAGTGAGGTGAAATAAAGAACTGCACTAGTGTGCACTTGTTTCTAGCAGCCTCACCCAATACCTTTTGGGGGGGGGCATTGTGAATACAAGTCTGGATTTTTGGCAGCCTACTGACATCTTCAGTGAAACGGCCCAGCACTACAACTCCAGTTTTATCAGTTGTTCGCCCACTTCCTGCTTGCACTTTTTTGCGACCAATCATGCTTCCCTAACCAGTGCTGGCAGGAGTGACTCATTTGCAGGGCCTTGCTCAAAATCCTGTTCTTCTTGGAACCAGTCAGCCCCTCTCCATACTGTTTACGATTATCCGGTAATATCCTCTCTGCTTTGACCTTGAACCCTGTCAACCTAGTGTAGTGACTCCACTTCCCTCCCTCGTGAGGCAGGAGGAGCTAATCACACAAATGCACACACTAGCTTGAACATACATACTAAGTTGACATGCATGCATCCTCTGAAAAAAATCTTTCAAAGGATTCCCAAGCTCTTGTGAAAGGCACAGTGAAAGGTGTGACTGACAAGGAAAGAAAATTAATAGAAAGACACCTAAGTGTTCTGTAAAACCGTGCTGCTTGTTTTGGTTTATGTCATAAGTCAACGTGTGTTCCTGGAATGTGTGGCATGTGCTTGCCTAAGATGTTTCGTTCTGAGGTGTCAGTTTTCGGATCATATAATGAGCAAATGAATTTACCGTTTGGTGTATTTTGCATTTATTTAGCATTATTTTAGAGTTAGTTGAGGAGACAAGAAGCTGCATTCTAAGAACTTAATCACCAAACACATTAATAGCCTTGACACAATTTGATTGACGGTAGTGATTCTTGTTAAACATTTTTACTATGTTGGCAATGTTATTTCCAACTGATTACATAATTCTGAACTATTTCTGAACTGGTTATATTGTAACCTTGCATACCAATAGGCCATGTGCTAGTTGATCTTCTAAACTCATTTAGTTTACAGATAAATTTAAACAATTCAAATACTTGTTAAGACAGTGACAGTCTCTGAAATCTATTTCGATAGCTTCTCGTTACATTGGCTGGGAGGGGCTGTTAGGAGAGGGTGGGGGCTGGGGTGGGATGAGTATTTGCAGTAACTTGTGGTTTGACTTGCAAAGTAGTTGAGGCCTGTGCGTGCGGCCATCAGAAGAGGTCTGAAATGAGACGTTGGGGCCGTTGCACGGCCCCTGTCACCCATAGCCATGAATAAGTGATGAAGAATGTTGGGAGCCCTGAGAAGGTGTCAGGATCAGGTTTGTTTGCGCTGTTTCCTCTTTCTTTCAGCTTTGCCCTGGGTTTATTCAGGGACAGAGATGCCGCTTAACTGGTGGCCTTGCTATCACCCACAAGCTGAAGTGCAGAGAGATGACATTTGGTTTTAAGTGTCCCTTTTAAGAAACTCCCTTATGATAGCAAATCTACTCTTGCTCCTTTTCTAATTTAAGGGGTTTTTCCAGATGTGGCACAGGTTCCTTGTGAATCAAGGTAAATTGTCTGATCTGAAAAAAGTATATTTTAGTGTAGGGGTGTCCCTGACTAAGGATTTTCATAGTTGTATCTGAATTTTCTAATCTTGTTGATATTCTAATCATACGTTTAGGGGCTGGGGCAAAATACATTACATTCGACAGTCATAAATATTGACATCACCACACAGGGTAAATGTGTAATGGACGCCTCAGAGATAAAAATTGGGTAAATAAAGTCACTTTTTTTGTTTTTTTTTCTCGGAGGACCAAAATTTTGACTATTCAGAGTCAACCCTATTTTAGTTTTTAATGAGACCAAAATTAAAACATTCTGTTATCATCTATTCATTTATTCGTCCTCATAGGGGGGAGAACTATCCCTTTAAAATAAAATTAAAATTTTTTTCCTTCATTTATGTGGAACCATACCTGGAAACACTTGTTGTCTATCCCAACTTCCAGCCTGGCTTCTACCTTAACTTATTCAAATTCTCTGCAATAAAACAATGAGATAGAATGCACCTGTTAGTCAAGCAGATGGGGTGGGGGTTATCAGAGAGATAACAGAAAACCAAAGAGCTTGCCCTACAGGTGCCCATCACTTGGCTCAAAGGGAGAACAAGAAGGGCTTAAGCCATTGGCTTATGGGCATTACCATTTAAATTAAACAAGTCAAGACATGGTCCAGTGGGGGACTATTATTGGAATGGCTTCTTCAAGTGTGCTATATAGAATTGTGTAGTGCGTATGTGCCCTAGATTATGGTATTGTCATCATATTCAGACACTGAACTCTTTAACTGTGTTTGCTAAAGTCAAATGGCATGAAAAAAATGACAAAAAAGGTGAGCCTGAATGTCATCCACAGTAATAATGCACACAATACTAGTCGTGGGGGTTGAATTTACTGCTGAGTTTTAGCTTCCCGCTACCTCTCAATTGCTACACCAATGGTGACCTGACTTGGTGCCTGCTCTCAAGGTGTGGAGGAAGGTAGCTTTGAGTAAGCGTTAGAGAGAGAGAGAGCAAGCAGCCAGGTCGAGCAGGTCTTGCATACATACCAAGGGGTTTGATCTGAAGGAATGTCATTTGAATGCATTGCTCTTATTGAGTATAATTCCCCTGTGGCCTCACCCCCTGCTGGGTCACTCTGGCAGATGGAGGGGCGGGGGGTAGTTAGTCTGTTTGGTGTTCACGCGTAAGCGTGTGTTTGCCAATGGACAAATCAAGGAGGGTTGCCTTTCAGAGCCCCCCTCCCTCTACCCTCGCCTGTACTGCAGTCGATCATTTTAATCTCCCCCCACACGTGATCAAGGGGACAGGCCTTTCCTGAAACTTGGCACACAGTGCAGGGTGGGGTAACCGGCTCAGACCGGATTGACAACCTCCCTATTTAATACTGTTCCCTTGCAGCCCTGCGTGTGTCCTCCTACTCTTCCTCCTCCTCTAGTGGATTTTTTTTTTCCACTCGGGCCTTTAGCCGGCAACCCCCTGCCCCCACCTCTTCCCTAGAAGCCAACTGACACGCAATTCAGTGCACATAGTGCCCAGCCCTTTTCTATGTGCTGTGCACTCCCCCACCCCAGCAAAGCTGCACAGTACAGATTCTCCTTTTCCACTGCCATCATGACAGCAGGCTTGCTCTCCCTCTGATATGCTGCTACATTTTAATTCAGTTAACACCCTGAACTGATTGCTGTAAACTAGAAGGCTGTTTAGAGTGCTTTTCTAGACAGATTAAAGTCTCAACTACCACAAGTTAGTCAACATCTTTTTGACAGCATCACCAGATGTTGTAGATGACTTGTAGATTGTTTGATTGTTATAAAGACAACTTTAAAGCAAAATAATTTGCGCCATCGAATAGCAATAGCATCGGATAGGCAAAGTTTTTAATAGTGGAAATAGTTCTGTAGTAGTGCGTGGTGTTAAAAAATTTTATCAAATGGATAACTGATACCATTTCTTCATTTTAACAGTTTCTTTAGTTACATCAGTTTTCTTCAGTTACACCAGTTCTATACAGACTTTAAAATAAGTTTTACAATCAGCAGATTGTGTATTTAAAGTCATGGCCTGTTGTCAGAATATCCTTTTAGAACTTCTTAAATGCTTCCATTTGCATTTTTACCAGTGGTATTTCGTATCGTAGCAAACATTTGGGCCCTATCTATTAGCCTCTCTGCTTAATTTGCATATGGGGCTTGGCAATGCTTCCCTGAATGTCAATAGTACAAAGAGAATGGACAGCATAAATATGGTCCTAACATAAAGTATTAGTATATTACAGTATTAAGCATAGTATAGTATTAAGCAGGAGCATGAATTGAGCTCTTCAGTAGGGCTGGGGGATTTAATAGTTGATAATTCATGCGCATCTCGTCAGTAAATCACTGACAAGCTACGCTTTATGTTCAAAATCGTAAATGAATCGCTTCCGATTCTGAAGATGATATTGTGTGGCTCGTCAGTGATCTACGGCTCTGTGTATCAACTGCCGCTCATTTAAAAAATAGCTGATTGAGATTTACCCCCAGCCCTACTCTTCAGGTTGTTCAGGTTCTTCATTTGTGAAAAAGTTTCAGATTGGTGGGTTTAAAAAAGTTTCTCTCTACTTTGTAGCTTCAATTCAGTATCAGTATTGTTTCTTTTGACCTTTGTCACTTTATGATTAGTAACTGTTATTGTTTCTTAACATTCTTAGACAGGCAGACGGACAGACGGCAGGACGGACGGACGGGTGGTGGCTGCGATTGGCGGCTCGGCGGCAGGCTGGTGGAAAATGTCGTCGGGAGCAGGTGGGCGGGGAAGACGTGAGGCAAGGGCCTGTGGGGGTGCAGGCGAGGTAGAAGAAGGACCAGTGGGCATCCCATTCCCTGAGCACAGTGCTGACCTGCTGGGCAGTCTTAACCGGCAACGGTTGAGTGGGCTGCTGTGTGATGTGCTACTAGTGGCTCAAGAAAGAGAATTCCCTGCCCACCGCTCCGTGTTGGCTTCCTGCAGCACCTACTTCCACAAGCTTTTCACCTCGGGCCTGGCTGCTGACCGCCAGAAAGTCTATGCGCTGGACTTTGTGCGGCCTGAGGCGCTGGCCGCCCTCTTGGACTTTGCTTACACGGCCACACTCACAGTCAGCCGCAATAGTGTGGTTGACATCTTAAGTGCTGCCCGTGTGCTGGAGATTTCACCCGTCCAAGACGTCTGCACACACCTGCTGGACACCAAAGTGCTCTCCCCGCCGGTGGGTAACATGATTTTTTTTTGCAAGCTGATTAATGAATATTTCGCAGCTACATGATGACATAGTCCCATTTCTTTTTGTAGGCGGGCAGTGAGCAAGAAGAAGACCAAGAAGAGGAGGAGCGAGGTAAGAATGGAAAAGAGCAGGGCATCCGGCTGCGTGCCCGTGAGTACTTGGAGTTCTTCCAGAGGGGGGCGCATTGGGGTAGCAGCTGCAGCACGCCAGAGCTCAGGGACCTGCCCACACACCTGCACTTTAGCCAACGCAATGGCGCTGACAGCAATGGCACGCCCATCAGCCCTGCTGACTACTACTCCTCACTGGCCCAAGCCCTATCACAGCCGCCTCGTGACCCCGAAGACGAGAATGTGGATGAGGAGTGCCAGGATGGACCTTCAGTTCTAGCTCGAGGGAAAAGTGCAGAGGCTATGATGTCCCTTTATGCTCCTACACAAAATGGACATTACTACCTCCATCAGACAGAGCCCAAATCAGAGAGAGAGGTGGAGGGGACAGGTGAGCGGGAGCACGAACAAGGCCCAGCCAGTGCTTTGCTACAACAGATGATGGACTCCTTGGAGCGGAAAAGGGAACAGGCCACGACAGGTGGTGGGGGTGAGGAGGATGGGCCAGAGGGTGAAGAGCAAGACGTGGAGTTTTACTTGAAGTACTTTAATAGTGTCCAGCATGAGGAAGCCACCAGTGCCCCCATGTCTCCAAGTTTGCTACCACTGTGGTCATTAAGGGGCAACGGAGGTGGAAACCAAGCGACTGGAGGGGGTAACAGCAGTGAGAGGAAGATGCGCTCTAAGGCCTTCCAGAAGTGCCCTATCTGCTCCAAGGTCATCCAAGGTGCAGGCAAGCTTCCACGTCACATACGTACACATACAGGAGAAAAGCCCTACGAGTGCGCCATCTGCAAAGTGCGATTCACCAGGTACACCTTTTTTTTTTTTTTTGTAATTTTGGTTTTGTCTTTTGAGAGTTAAATACGCTTTAGCATCTTGTGTGCTATCAAATTTAAATGGCCGGGTTTTCAGTACACTAAAGAGAGCACAGTAAGCCATAAAGTTGTGTTTTATGTTGACAGAAAGGCTGCATGACAAAGTCCTGGAATTTTAACAAGGGGGGTCCAATAAAAGTGGGTTGTGGTAGCACAGCCTGGTCTACTGTTATCAGGGATGAGTCTGTTATAAAACTCTCTATGCCGATATTGAAAGGGATTACAGCACGGTGGCCTATCTACGCCAGTGAGTCAGCTGAACTTGTGACCCTGGGTGTTACGTTGATTATTGCCCCTGGCACATACAGCCCCTCTTTCAAACCAAATGGCTTTTGAAAAATACTGCGTGAATCTCTGTTAGCAAACTGCTAGAATGGCTTACCCTGCACTTAAGGGCATCACCTCTTCCATGAAACCATCACCTCTTCCATGAAACCATCACCTTAATGAATTAATCAGGAGACACGCATTGGAAATAGACACTGCACCAAAAATATCCAGTACCCTATTTGCGTAGAGATGGATCTAAATTTGCCACCTAAATACGCTACCTATTGGAAAGGGGTACTGTAATCTTAATCCTGTTTGATCAGGGTTAAGAGTGCGTTTCACTCACACTGCAATAAATCAATCCTATCTTGTAAATAATTCATCTCTCTGTGCCCCACTCTGTTACATTGTGTGTATGTGTATGAAAACTTTTCTAATGTTTTCTAACAAACGTGTATGTATATACCTTTCATATTTTGTGAAAGTAAAGGAAAGATGAGTGTAAGAATGCATTCAAATATGTTTAAATACACAAATAGGCGTCAACGTGTGCACATGTCTGTGTTTACATACTCGGGTGTGTGTCTGTGGATGGACGCATGCGAGTGTGAATGTGTTCGGTAGGTCTCCAGTATACTGGACGGGTCAACCACCCTAGTTTGTTTAGTTGTACTCTGCCCCGGTCACAAGCTTAGGGGGAGGGACGGAGAAGGGTAAGCTGAGAGCAGAGTCTTACAACAGAGGACCTTGCATTTGACACCACACTATACGTAGCTCCCTTATTGGTCCAAAACAATACACTTTGACAGTATGTTGTCTCTTGTTGAAGAAAGCCTACTCTTTAGACATTCAGACCAGTTTGCCTCAGATGGCGTGTCAGAAGTCAGGAAATGTATATAAACCGATGACCAACAAGAACGTTTTGTTAGATTAACATTTTAGAAATATAGAGTGTAAAATTTGGTTACAAATAGCACTTTGAAATGGTTGGAGGACAATTGAGGAAAGACATTAAAGGTTAAACCACATTCTTCCAAAACCTGTTCCTCAACCCAGCACACCTTTTTGATTTTCAGTCTTGCAATGGTTTCTTCCCAGAAACTAAAAGCTCTCCTCAGATGAACTCAGCTGCTGCTTAAGATTTTACATTTTGCTTGTAAAATGAGCAATTTTGCTCTTATAACAAGTTCACCATTTTTAAACTTAGGGCCCAGTATGACTCTGAACTGAACATTGAGCCCTTCAGTGCCTCATTGGCCTAAAAAGAAAATATGGTGATAAAGTTGTGAGCTTTATGGCTCTTTTCCTCGTATAAACCTGGGTGCCTACAGCACAAAAGAATGATAAATAAACTTGACTTTACTCTTAAAAGTAAAGATAAGGAGGTTAAACTCCTTTTGTGAGGAGAAAAAATAAATAAATAAATAAAAAAAATATATATATATAGTAATTGATATGTAAAAGCAGACAGACATATGTATTTAAATCCTTATATTTTGTGTTTATATGTAGTTTGTATAATATGTGTTCATGTTTACTTTTGCTAATGATCTGTGTGGCCAACCTTACCGGTGTGTCTTGTAATTCAACATCAGGCAGTAGTTAGTGACTCACCCAACTATCATAAATGGTCTTTCTGGCACATCAAGTATTTGGGAGTGGGCATTTTCAGGAATTATACATGCATTAAGTTAGCATGCATTCATGTGTCATTGTATTGTTTTCTTAATTTTCTAACCTTAAATTGCTGTTGAGTCTGTCATTGTTAGTTCTGCCCTTGATTTTACAGTACCTGTACTTACTCAAGAAAGTACTGGATAATATAAGGTAACTACATGGGTTCTTAAAATAACTTAAACAAGTACATAGCACGTGTGAAACAGGAATGTAAAACAAAAGGCTACTGTTCATTTGTTTAATTCACACAAACCCATGTGTAGCGGCTCATCCAATGTTTTTGTATTCTTTTCCAGGCAGGACAAGCTAAAGGTTCACATGCGCAAACATACAGGAGAGAAGCCTTACCTGTGTACTCAGTGCGGTGCCGCCTTTGCCCACAACTACGACCTGAAGAATCACATGCGTGTACACACAGGGTTGCGCCCCTACCAGTGCTCCAGCTGTTTTAAAACCTTTGTGCGCTCGGACCACCTCCACCGTCATCTCAAGAAAGATGGCTGCAACGGTATCCCTTCCCGTCGAGGCCGCAAGCCACGCATACGAGATTCTGAGCTTCTGGAAGGTCCTATGGAGCTTCATGGCCCAGAAGCAGACATCGAGAGAGGTCGGCGGCATCCAGACATGGGCACCGGAACATCAGTCATGGAGGAAAATCACGGTAGTCAAACACACAGTCCAGTTGCCGATGGGGAAGGTAGTGAAGATTTGACCTCGGGACAAAGGAACTCCGCAACAACATGAATCAAACTTCATCAGAGAGGGCTTTACTCAAAAACAAGAGGAAGAATGAAACAGAAAAATAAGAAAAACAAAACAAAAAAAAAACCTTCAAACTAGATGGTCCTCTTTAAAAAACCAAATCAGGGTGTCACGCAAATCTAATCTTCTAGTTCCTTTTTCCTCCTTTTTTAGCTTCTGCATTCCACATAGAGACTTAACCACCAAGTTACTGGTCTGTTGGAAGAGCGAAGAGCACTTCAAATCACTCACCCGTGCTGTCACCATCTTTCTGGGTCTTTTTTTTTTTTTTTTGGTGTTTTTGTAACATAATGGCATAGCCATGTGCGTACGAGAAAAAGCTACTATGCAGTTTAAACAAGTTCCTCATCTCTGGGTTGCATCTACAGGGCCTTGTCTTAAAAAGTAAGGTGTCAAACACCAGGCTGACTGCTGCTTCAACAGCTTAGCTATGAATGGTCTAAGATGTGATCAAGGCAACCAATAGATCTCTTTTTCTAATGCAATGAGCAACATGTACATACACTATAAAAAAATATATTGTCTCAGATTGCAATATATGCAATATTCTGATGCAGCACCTTTTTTCTAAATGTTCCAGAAAGAATCGGACAGGGGTTTGATTTAAAGTGTTACTTTCTCTATAAAATGTTTTTTGAGAGTTTATCCTTTCATGGTGTAACAGGTTACCGTTTTGAGTTGAATCTACATGGGGAGATTTTGTTAATTTGTTTCTGGCAGGGAGAGGGTAAGACAAGGGATGAGGTCCTGTGTTTCTAAAGCACTACCTTCATCTGATCGCCACTGGGCACAATCATGTTAAATCTTACCTCTCACAGACCTGCTTTTCCCTATTGGCAGTCTTACTTGCATTATATTCTCTTATTTTTGGGATTGTCTTAATATTTTGTCATTTGATTTTTTTTTTTTTTTCTTTTGACCTTTTAAGTTGACTATTTTGGGTACTTGACACTTTACATTTGTATACGTGTGTATATATTAGGTTGTAATCTTATGAGACCCTTTATAAGACATATATTGCAGATAGATAGGGTTACATTTTCCTTCAGCTTCACTCCAGGTTTCTCACTGCGTTAGGTTCGCGAGGGGAAATATGCTGTTTGATATTTTAGAGCATTTTAATTGAGAAACCCATATTTTTTCTTAAGCTGCACTTAATGGAACCCAGAAGTTTCCGCCCAAAGTATGAATTGTGATAAATGTGCTTCATTTTTGAGTCTTTCTGCAAGAGAGTGTAACTGTATGCAACAGATGAGTGAGGGCACCACTGTTATACAAACGGCTGGTGAACAACCTAAGCAGGGAATCTTTTATTTGTTTGTTTATTTCAGTGACAGAAGGAGATATAAAGAGCGAGCACCTTTTTATGCATTTGCACAGCTTTACTAAAGATATCCAACAGAGAGAGAAATATCTGTTTAAGGAGGCAGTTTGGGTTGGGGAGATACAAAGTGCTTATTCAAATTCTTTGGCCAAGGGACCACAGGGAAAAAAGAACCTGAGTGATAAGATGAGCAATAAATTAATGTCCATTTCCAAATAAGCACACAGCTGTAGCTGAGTAAGAGGGAGGGTCTAGTTTTTAGTGTGCAAAACGTGAGCACCATTAATGAATGCAATGTATATAGATACAAAACGTGGGATCAGTTATACGAACTTTATCGCCTTTTTTACAATGCAAATGACTGGCCCAAGTTTGAAAGAAAGTGTCCTGAAAACTGAGACCTTTATTTTAAAGTAATATGTGCTTCCTTGAGCTGGAGAAGAGAGGGTGCAGCAACGTCCTATGGCCACATCAGAGCAGGATGACTCACTGAGAGGGGCCTGGAGCGTCAGCAGGCACTTTGTGGGCACGTTGAGACAGGCTCTCCCCAAAATCCAGCAGAGTGGGTGCTTTGGTTAAGTTAGGACTCTCCTTTAATAAAAGCATGTATGAGGACAAGACTTGACTAAGGCAGAGCCTTTTATAAACGATGAAGTGGCACATCTGAAAGAAAATTTTCGTTCGAAAAGCAGTTTATAATCCTTGCTAAATCTTTCAAGTGGATCTCATTGTATACAGTGGCTGTGGTTACAGCTATGGATGCACAGTTTTGTTTCAGGATGTAATTTTGTGGCATTGTTCCTTCTGCAGTGCTGTACCCTGTTTATCGGCCTTTTGCACCTTAAAAAGAAAGAAACAAGATTTGAATGCACTTTGTTACTGAGAGGGGCAATTTTTAGTCAAAAGAAACGGGTACTTTTAAACAGAAGAGCAAATGTGCTAAGCAAAAAGGCCAATTCAAGTGGTAATACTTAGTAGTTGTTGTTTTTGGTTCTTTTTTGTTGTTGGTAATTATTATTTTGGCTTGTTCGTAAGAGTTCATTTTGTTTAGGTCTTGACACCGAGCTGCCAAAAAGTGCAGTCACTAAAGAGAAAGAAAAGGGTGAGGGTTTTGATTTGATTTGAATAGTAATGGAGATATACATATATAATACACACACAAAAGCATAATGATTAATTGCACTTAAAGTTGATTCAAAAAGTTCTCTATTTTGTCTTAATGCAGAAGAGAGTAAAGATGCGGAAGCATCTGCAGGGATTTATGATAATTACCTACAACTGCATACTCCTCTTATTTAGTTTTTGTCAGTGCATTGTGATACGTTGAGTTTTGCTGATCAAGTGTAGTGTTCACTTTAAATTTGTTGTTGAAGGCCACACCCTGAGCATCACACTACTGTACGTTACGAAAAAAAGATTTCGTCTGACTGGACGACACGGCAGAATTAATCCTTCTGGAAATTCCGGCATGCAAGCTTGTATTATTAACTGAGCGTGTTGGGGTGTGAAAAACACATCACATGCCTTCAAGGGTGTGTGGTAACACATTGACCTAGACCATCTCTTATCAACTGTTTCACTCATCGCCTGCGCTTATCCCATACGAAGTTCACGGTAGCTTTTACATTTGTTTCTGGGATGTATTTGTACCTATGCCACATGGCCCGAATTGATTCTCTGTCATTATAGAAGCAGAAGTTGGAGTGGAATTGTTGTGAAAAAAAGCCTACTTGAGTTCCCTTTCAGTCTATTGTTATTTTTTTCTGTGATATTAAGTGTGAGAGTTTCAAATTTGCAATGCTTTCTTTTCTTTTATTTGAAAATGTGTTGCTGCAGCTTGTTTGTTTTCTAGCAAAGATAATGCTAGCTGTGTTTGTGGGGTTTTGGGTGAAATGGTGGTGGATAATAGGGGGGGTTAGGTGGGTGGGAGGGTAAGGGAGGTACAAAGCCTGATAGCACTGGAAATGGTGCTTTAGCTGAGAAAGAGTTTTGCACTAAAAAGTCACTCATGTCCTTGTCCTTGGAGGAGGGGGACTGGAGAACTGGGCAAGGCCTTTGAGTTTCTGTGAACACAGAGTCTGTTTAATCTCCACTTCACTTCCCTATACTTACATCTGCAATTAACTCTTTGAAAACCAAAGTAGGGAAAGACTAGGATTACTTGAAGACTACCCTTGGCCATTAGAAGAAAGAGGTGAATCTTAAACTTTTTTTTTTAACAACAGCAAGACCAATTCCTAAACGAGTGTAGGTCAAGAGTCCAAAGCAACTCCAACAGGAGTAAGCAGCTTGAGGAAAGACACCGTGTTCATGGAATGGCTTATTTCCAACAGTTAACAGGATCAAACCCTAAGCATCTGTGTCTGCGTAGAAGTTTGGTGGAGTTATTAGAGGTCTTTGTGAGTTCGCAGAGACTCATTGGCTTGATCTGGAGTTGGGGGGGTACGCTTTGTTCAGTGGGTCCAAAAGGAGTCGGGGCAGAGTTTTGAAGCTTGACAAGTGGAGAAGGATTCTGGAGAGAATGTGCCTTAACTTAAAAGGAGATTGGGAGGATTCTTCAAAAGATGGCTTCCATTCCAGCTTCCCAAACGATTTTTGAAAACTATGTTCTGCTGTGGACATATATAAGAACCGAAAGGTTAAATAAGATCTTTGTCCAGAGATTGTCTGATACACCTCAATTTGTAAATACAACTAGTTAAAATTTTCTCCTGGTAAAAAAAAGTTGATTGCAGTGAGAAGATTCTCTCATCTTCCATTTAGCGCTGTTTATTGCTTCCGCCCCATTAATGACTCCACTGACAGACACTACAGTGAGAAAGTGTCTCAAAAAAACATTTCCACGACTTTAAAAGCACCATGTATGTAATATCCAAATATTAATCTATTTGTGTCTTTATTTGTTTAATTTATTGGACAGGATGTCAAAAAGCATTAAAGATTACAACAACGTAATAATCATGGAAGATAACCTTATTACAATTTTAGATGTTATGGCTGGGTCGAAGCACAACTAGCTGAGGATGACATAATGCATGGCTAGATTCGCACAGTTGTTCTCACCTGATCCACTGCTGTTAGATGCCCAGTGGGCATGTTGCACAAGGAGCGGCTCATGGGCGGTGGGTACTAGTTTGCACAGACTGGGGAGGGTGGGTAGCATTTTTGTGCAGTTTGAGCAGGGGAACTATGTCTTATAAGGGGTTGTTTGGAGAGCCTTGTCAGGTATTGCTGTGCCATTCTGTGTACCTAAGGAATTTATAGCCATCTACGTCTTTGACTGCCTCAGCTGGTTATGTTTCACTGATCAAGGAGATGTTCTGGAGAGCAGATGTCAGAGGTTGTGTTGGGAGGCAGGGGGATTTTGGGATTATGGGCCATTGTCTATGCTTCTCAGGTTAAATAATCAAGGCAGTCCATGTCCATTTTTGTTGTTTGGTTTAAGCTCAAATTTTGCCTTCTGTGTAATCAAAGCTTTATTGTACTGAGAGTACACCAACCGAATAAATAAATATATATATATATATATACATAATGAGTTTTGAAGAAGATATCACAAAGCCAACTACCCATGTGACCACAACACCCTCATTTTTGTTTTGCCTATTAACTGTACATTCTTTTCTAGTATAGAAAACAACGGCAAAATGTTTTGTTTTAAACATTCTAGAACGATGAGTGGTGTATTGTCTCAGAATGAGGCCAAGACAGAAGTGAATTGTGGGATGGAGACATCAAGTCTAAGGTCTTCAAAAAAGTCAAGGATGCATTCCATAACTTCCTCTTAATAGCTGTTAGAACGAACAGATGCAGGTAGAGGGAAAAGAGACGGTTTCTTAAGTCTTAAAGGACTTTTTTTTTTTTTTTTTTTTTAAGGTTTTTCACTTTTCCTTTACCCAGAATGTGCAGGGAAGAAAGTGTGTTGGGCTTCACAAAGCCATCAAGCTGATAACAGTTCTGTGATTGTAACAAAAAAAGCACTTTGCGAAAGGCCATCCAGAATATTGTGTGCTGTTGTCTCCTTTGATTATTACTGTTATTGTTATTGTTTTTCATCTTGTTAATGCAATTTTTTTTGTTATCTCATTGTGGATGTAATGATTTATTTAAATGCAAAAACTACATGAAAAGAAAAGAAACTTGAACATGCGATATATTTGGGTTGAAGTCCATTTGAACTGCCGCCCCGTACCATACACATCTCTGGAAATACACGCGAAACAAGGAATGGCATATGTTCAAGTTGTCATACATGTTTTCTTTTAACAGTTTTGCACCCAAATCTGATTACAAAGGACTTCAAATCTGCTTAAAGGACATTTCTTTCTGGGTTTCCATTTGTTCTGCAATGTGCTTCATAGTCAAATACAGAAATTTATAAGAGCGTAGATCTAGATTATTGGTATTGTTAGGGCTTAATTATCCCAAACAATGTTCACTAAACAACTGCAGATATGCAACTTGCAACCCTGGCCAAGACGGTCAGGTTTGGACCATTCTACAACCTTCCTGCATATGGACTATATATGATATCTCGAATTACTTTCCTTCTATGTTGTTAGACAGTGAAACATTTTTTCCATATTGTTTTTGCATAAAGTTTAAGAGTTTATAAGGGACTCGTTATATACTCTATTCAAAGCTCATCTCTTGTACGTTTCACATTTCTTGCATCAAATCTTGTACGCTTTATTCATTATGTGGTTAATCATCTGAACGTACACAAGTTCTGCACAGAAAACAATAATTCATTTTCAGGCTTCTGGGGCACTTTTTTAACACGCATGTTATCTTTGGGGCGGCAGAAATCTCCCAGTGTCTCAGGCTTGGACAGCAGAAACCCTTTTCTTTTTGTTTTGTTAATTCAAGTCCTATTCCTTTCCATTGTCTGTCAGTGTGTGTTGAAGCTATTGAGATGTACAGGAGAATTTGGGAGAATTTGCACTTTTGGCGATGAAAAGAATTTGTATTGTATATGAGACCACTAAGTCTACATCGTCTAAATCAAACAATTCCATGTTGTTTTCCTTTTTCATTTTTATTCTTTTTCTTTTTTTGTTTTGTTTTCTTTTGTTTCATTTTTACAAAATATATCCAAAAATGTCTGACGTTTAAGAAATAAGACATTTCTATTAAAAACAGAATGTTTACGACCTCTGTCTTTGTATGCTATTTCTTTTTTCTTCTGAAAACATCAAAACCAAAAAAAAAGTATATTATACTGCTATAATATGTCTATATATATATATGTATGTTTATACGATTAAGAAGAAAAGCTGTCTCAACCGTTCTGGAAAAAACACTTCTTTGGCCAAGCTGGATTTTAGTTAAGAGGCCAGCTGAAAAGTGCCGAAAATCCTTTTTTTTATTATTATTTATTTATTTTTTCAATTGTGAACGTAATGTAAACACAGCTTGTTCTAGTTGATCTTGAACTTAATACTGACACCTATCCGTGTGGATGCCACATTACACAAAAACTAAAGTTTTAGCCAGCTGAGGCTGTATTTGCAAGCATATTTTGTTTTAGTCTTCAAATGAAAGCGTCTGATAATAGGGAGGTTACAGAGATAAAGTTAGCACTCTTTAGCTGGTCATGTGATCTCAACTTGGCTTCCCCTATAAAACAACTCTTACACAGTAAAAAAAAGCTTGCTTCTCACACGAGTCTTCTTCATTTGAAACATTATCCAGATGTGTTTTTCATACATCAAGGTTTCACTCACCTGAATATGTGTAACGCATGTGGAACTGGGTATCAATTTGATTATATAACTGGTGTACAAATGAAATATAACACTTGCAAATGTGCTGCTCCTTTGAATACATTGTGGCTATGGACAAATTGTGCCATTGTTTAAACTGGTAGCTGCAACTTACGAGGTGGTACTACTAGTTTAATGGTAAGACTAAACATAGACAATAATATAGACTTCTGGTAGTTGGTTAGCCAGCTAATAACCATTTCAGACTAGTTCATTACCAGCTCAGACCAGCTACTAAACTACTTTGCTCCAGTTCAAGATTGTGTCTCGAACAGCATTTATGGGACTTATTTTAGCTTAATTTTATCATTATTTTAACTGCTTGCCTTTTCTTAAGTCAGTCGGCCTGCAAATGTTCAAAGGTTTACTAAAGCTCAGAGAATTCTGCACAATAGTAAACCATATACTACTATAGTTTCATTCCGCGCCAAATCTGAAAATAGGCAGCATAAATTCATCAAGTCGCTAGATTAAGGATACCATTATTTGACTTTATGATTATCCCTAATTCTTGTAATGTTGATTTTAATTTGAAATAAACACTTACGTATGGTGTTATGTAGCATGTATTCAAAGAGCATGCACTTTTCGCCATAACATTATTTCTTGAGTGCCTCATGAGAGTGGACCGCGTACAGTGACGACGCTTAAAAAAAAAAAAAAACAAGACATCCCAATCTAGTTCACTACATGTCCACAAGATGTCACTAGACCTTAACTGTTCCTCCGCGACAAACTCTTCAAGCTATCTCGTCCGATTATGGGTGTATATCCAAACTATCTGCATTGTTCTTTGTGTATAGCGAGAATGATTTACAACAGGGTTTTTAAAAAGAACAATAAATAATCATTTATATGTTTTATTTTATTCTATAAATAAGTATACATCAATCTGATTTTAAACTGTGGCCACTCTTACGGACTATTCCTGTTATGCAGCATATTTCCATATGGGTTAGTATTTTGAAGGAAATGTTACTAACAATGACATTTTTTAATATTGAGATAAATTGTTCAATAATTTTACAGTTTCTACAGTGGTTTAGATTTGATGTGTTTGACATTATCCCTGGGTGCTATGCACTCATTTTATAACACACAGAACATTAAAAGCTGGTAGTTTATTAAGAAATACTCCAGATTTAACACTGATACCAGAATTTTTCCCCAAACTGAAATGTTTAAAATATTCAGATCAGATGTTTAGATGTTAGTTTTGATTTTGTCGCTTATCATTCTTTCCTTTGTAAAATCTCAAAAACTAAAAACATAACTATTTCATTCAAATGTAGAAAAGTGGTTTGTGGCAGGAAAACATAATTCCAAAATACATTTTTTTAAATGTATTGCAGGTTGACCAGTATATCCAAGAGTCACATGTGGGTCTGAAATGAGTTGTACCAGACTTTATTTAGGCGTTTGCATGTAAAATATGTCAATACATGTCCCCTACTCTAAGGTCAAGTATTTATTTTAAGACTACGGGTAGTGTCCTCCTCCTCCTAATGTCCCAGACACAACAGAAACAGGATGAAAACAGAGAATTGAGGGGTGATTAATAATTAAACAGAACAGAGCAGGCGAAGGGGTTACATTGTTTTTCTCACTTAGGGGTGTTTTTTTCTGTCCGAACAGATTGAGTTGGAAACAGGGTCACAGGGATCAAAGAAAACCCTGAAGCAGCCTGTTACATTTTTTTAAGATATCTGCAGGCCCACTCTGTATTCTCTCTCTCTCTTTTTTTTCCTACAGCATGTGTGTGTGTGAGTCAGTGAGAGAGAGATTTCACGCTATGACAGGACTAGATAAAACCCCTGCAGATTTCCCAACAATGAACTCCGGGAGGTATATTTCAAAGAGAAAAATATGTCTTAATCGGCCTCATTGACAGCCTATTATTACTAAGAGTCAAAAGACATTAAAATCACACTTGAATTGCTTACACATCATAACTCAGGAACACTTGCCACCACACTGGTTATTTAAATAAAGAAAAAGCTAATAGTATCACTCTAGTCTCTTTTCAAGCACGGATTTGTGATCTGTAACTATTCCATATGTCAATAATTTGGCGCTGCTCAAGACAACCCCCTTTCATATGCTGATTAGGGACCTTGACCTTTAACCCCTGAACCTCACATCCCGTATCGCGAGTGCCCCCCAACCCCGTTCCACACACAGAATGCTTCCAGGGCCGCAGCCCCAAAGCCTTGCCACTGGATATCTCTCTGTCCCTGGAGACTGAGAAGCGAGGTACCTTTAAACCACTGCGGCAAAAATCCCCACCAAAACTCTGCAGTCATTAATATGCAAAAATGCAAATGAGTGGGTAATTAAGAGCTGGAGCTCTCTGGAGGCTCTTTGATTGCTAATGAATTCTAATCTGCAAAGAAGGGGGGAGGGGAACGAGGAGAAAAGGATGAAAGAATCAGATAAAAAAAAAAAAGAGGAAAATATTAAAAAGTCGCTCCTATATGTAATCACATAATCCCTTATGGAAGCCACAAAGGTCTCACTTACTATCCGGAGTCGCACAACACAGCTAATGTGTCATTCGATGACCACAACCAAACATTCGCTAGAAATGCTAACAATTGGCCCTGGGTGAAAAATGCACGAGCGGATCCAAAGCCCTGACATTCCAGAGGCCCTTTGAAAGACTTTCTGAACAATAAACAGGATACTGTAGGGCTGTACGTCCTCGTAACAGACATCTTGTTTTACGGTATAAGGTGAGCTCCTGAGAAAGACGGTGACAGAGAGAATGTCGGAGAGGTCAGGTAGCATGACTGTCTGCATGGCAGCACCAGCTGTGTTGTGGAGAGGAGATGTTATTTCATCACTTTTGCAAGCGAAAACACCCCCCACTCACACTCCCTCGCTCTGTCTCGCTCACACAGGCACACACAAACATGCTGTTATTGTTACTGAAGTAGTCCCACGACACCCACAATCTCCCACTTCACCCCTCCACCCTCCTCATCCATCTCTCCTTCTTTCTTTCGCTCTTTGCTGCACCTCCTTGTTAGTTAACTTCATTCAAAAGGTGATATTTTTTTTTGTTCAAGGCAATAATGAATATTCTGTGACTGTTTACTTAACCTGTGTCGTTCCAAAGCTGCATGTTGCGTAGGAAAGATCCAGGCCGTTTACACTAGTGCGTTTTCATTTTAAAATTGAAGACAATCTTCGTCTAAACTGGTGTTTTCATTGCGTTTCAGAAAAGATCTCGCACTTTACAACTGAAAACGTATGTCATATGAGTACTCATGCGCACTGGGTATGCGAATAAACATGTAAATAGTTACTGTTGTTTACACGGCCATCAAAGATATGTGCGACTTTCAGAAGTCTCCGTTTTGGTAATTTACAATGAAATGCAACCCGGGAGTTTTCAAACTAAAACGGGGTCTCGAAGGTTCGAAAACGCCAGAGTAGTGTAAACAACAGATGTAACCTTAGCAAAAGTGATGCATTTTAAAACAAAAACACACTAGTGTAAACGTAACCTTTAAAAAACAGGTTCATATAACCTGTCAGAATGAATTGCCCATGTATTAGAATTCATTTTCGTGATGTGCAGGGAGGGGAAGACTATTAGTGAATTATGGCTTGTGTTTTGGTTCCTCTCAGAAATCTATTGCATTGATCTCTGAAGATGTGGAATACAGGGCACAGTTCCTGTGGTACTTTTATGGTATCCTTTGGAAGCTTAAAATATCTAGTCATTGTAATTTTATGTTAAGCAAGCACTTTAATACTTTTCAGAATTTCTTTTTTTATACACCACAGGAGGAAAAAATCATAGTGATTTGGAATCACAGTGTTTTTATTTTCGACTTAACTCTTGCTTTAACCTAAGTGCATCCTTCGCGCGCACGTATATGCGTAACTATTCTGTTGTTACTATAACACCAAATGTTTAGAACGTTCCAAAAGAGCATCTACCAGATGTGGATGTGTATATAAACAGACTTACTGCGGATTGTAAAAGGGTTAATGAACTTATACTGCATCTCGCTCCGTGTCACGTCAACTTAGCGCTCGAGCGACCGCAGGTCTGTGTGGCGGGAAGCTGGAGGTCTTGGGGTTTGTAAACAGGAAGTCTACGCTACACTCACTGTACCTGATGCGTGGGTGATAGAACAGGGGCTGCCCGAGCAAAATGTGCAACGTTGGGATCCAAAAATGGCAGGTGTGTCAGAGATAGGGGAACACATGATATAATCTTACGAGACCCTTGACAGATTGAGTGTGAAATGGTTTGAAAAACGTACAAATACCGAGGCAACCACATCGCCCCATTTTTGACTTCTCCAGAGCGTTTTGATGCGCAAATAAAACTTACTAAAGAACATTACTGGGTAATATTTCGCACGAATAAATAAATAGAATGTCATAAAAGTTGCCAGTAAATAAATAAAATTATTTTGCATAAATTGAGATTTTAGATTTTAACATTATTGTGGCATTTTATCTTATAACCCAACCCACACAATTATATTAGCGCTTATACATCTAATTATTGACATGATGTAACAAACAAACTTAGTAACAAACTTAGCTACATTAATTACAGTTTGGTAGTTTAATTGTCACAAAAATATATGAATATGTATATATATATTATTTTAATCTGCAGTTTTTAGTGCAACAAACCATTTGAGAAACTGTTACAAAAATATTGGCACAATAACAATTAACAATCCATAACAGGCTAAATGAATTGTTATATTATAATTGTATGCAAGTTATATAGCCTATATATTTTTTTATTTATTTATTTTTCATTTATTTTTTTCTTCTTGTTTTTTACCTTATTATGTTATTATTATTATTTTTTGCAATTAAACATTTGGGAAACTGTGAGAAATTAGCTTAACTGTCGATAACACAAAATAGGCTAAATAATATATGAGGTATACAACATATAGACATTTCCTCTCTGTCTTTCTTTCTTTTGATGTCGGGTAAAAGACAGATTTTGTGCAGTGTTTCAGGCAAGCTCAGGTGTCTGGTCTTATCTACCAAGGCATTTGGTAAGCATTGGTATCGCTGCTAATCAACACGCTGGCTTGATGGTCCTTTTCCCAGGGTGCTGCAAAGGTGGGTGCCTTGATTTTAGTATCTGTTGACTGGCCTCCAATCGAGCGAAGTCAGCGGGGGTCAGTTTACCATGTGCAGGGCAAGCAAAACAGACAGATACTTTGTGCCTCTCTCCTCCCCTTCGTCTCAGATAGTCCCAGAACATGGGCAAAGGGCCAGAGACATCAATCTGTGAAGTAGAGTTTCAGAAAAATATTTCCATGAGGCTACACAATCATTTTTAGAATCTGTGCATTCACTGCTGTATTTCATAGACTGGAAATAAATCAACATTCCTGTTTGAGAATGAGAGAATTCAGCCGGTGATTGTCATAGTTTGAATTGATGGGGGTTGGTGAGGCTTTGGGGTTATGGAGCTTGGCCTAGTTTCGTGTCTGATCACTACCGTATGCACCAAAGATCTCGCCCTCCGCTGCAGGTAGTCAACGAGTGCAGCACAGCGCACCCCAAACATCTGCGTGATACAGCAGCCACGGAGGAGTTTCTTTGAAGAGCTCAGATGGCTTTTAGTGATGTGAAAAGAGAAGTAAATCAGAGATTAGAGAGTTTGGTGAGGAGGATGAATGCATGAAAAGGTTAGGGGTTCATACTGTGCAGTGCTGTAGAGCAAACAGAGATAAAAGGTGGGTTCTAGGCTCAGATGACCTGGAAATGGAAAACTCTGGCAAGAAGCTTCAGGTTCAAACCAACCGACTGCAGGTGCTCCGTTCCATATAGTTTGTTTTCCCACTGATTGCACTTTAAGATATTTTTTGCTATTTTTAATTTTTTTGTAAACCTACAGAGAAACACATTCCACCATTCTCATCACCATAATTAACCTGCCCATAGCTTTACTTCTGAGCTTTGTCATTATTCTTATAATGATTGTCATTAGATTCTCATTACTTTATTACACTAATACTGTCCAGGTTTAATTTTTAATTATTAATTAACATTATAACATTAGAAATTAACAGCACTGCAATCTTTAAATACTCAAATATTCAAATAAAATCATTTTCTTTCACAATAAAGTTTGTTACATTATACACAATATAAAAAAAACAACAAATAAGTGATCCTGGACCACAAAACCAGTTATAAGTGTCAGTTTTTGGAAATTTAGATTCATATTTAAGCTTTCCGTTGATGGTTTGTTAGGATAAGACAATATATGGCCGAGATACAACTATTTGAATCTGAGGGTGCAAAAAAAAAAAAAAATTTTTAAATAATAATCAAAATATTGAGAAAATTGCCATTGAAGTTGTCAAAAAGCAGTTCTCAGCAATGCATATTATTAAACAAAAATTCAGTTTTGACCCATACATTGAACCACACATTTTTGGCAATTGCTATTTATGTGGTTCAGGGTCACATATACTGTACAAAAATATATATTAGAATTCACATTAATTTAAATATTTATTTATTCATGTAATTCTAGGGTGAAACTGAACGATTCAGATTTTTGTCAATTTCATTGTTTTTCACAAATAAATAAAATAAATGTCAATAAATTATATATTAAATATATTTATATATTAAACATAAATGACATATTAATTATATGTTAAACAATAAAAATATATTATGCTGAAATGTAGCTACTTAATAATTAAAACTTAAATTAACCCCAACTTCCCAATTATTAGCATAAAGCAAACTTAGAGCAAAATAATACTTTTTAATACATAATCGAATTATTATTGACAATAATGAAAAAAAGCTTATTTTGGTCATCATTCGGTGTTTGAAAAAAGAAATCAAAGATATAATTAGTGATAAAAACAAGTAATCATAAAATCATATTATAAAATAATGTCTATTTTTATGCTAATCTCAGTTTGTGTATCCAAAAAGGCACCTGAACAAATGTGTGAAACACTTACTTAACTTTATATAGTTATTATCATTTATTCTTTTTTGTAGAAGAACCCGCTAAACTCACCCAAACAATTACTTTTTGAACCATTCATGAATGCAAACACAAAACACGCGAAAATAATACTTACGGTCTGTTAAACCAAATAAATACATGCTGCCATGAATAATTTCCATATACCAATTTAATGATAATTGCATGGTAATTTCATTGTATGCTTCAAATTGAGTAGTATAATATTATGCCAAGGAAATGTTACAATAGCAAAACAATAGTCTTTATTCAGACATTCTACATAGATAAATATTTTATACGCTCACACAAATGTATGAATGATTAGCAGAAACGTGTGAAACATATGCTAATTTTACTTCTACATCTGGCGTTAATTACAGACAGAGGGCGGAGGATGGCTGGAAGGAGGATTCAACAGAGTCTCTTAGATAATGAATCCTACCATGCATGGAAACAAGATATTATACTAAACCATCATGGATTTTTTGTGTAAATCTGTCACATTTCGCAGCCACTCTCTGCATTGTCCTCGCCGTTTTCCACTTTGCTATATATTACGACTGCTTGTGATGGCGAATCCAGTGTCCATCAAAGTGATATCTCAATTGAGAAATTTACATATCTTTTTGTCTTAAAATCCTCAGACGTCTTTCCGAACAACAATGCTTCTTTCCTTCAAGATTTTTTTTCTTTTGTCTGTTTTAACCCTCCTTTCTGCATGACCCACTGCATGCTCTCCATGTCAGTCCCAGCTGTTACTACAAACTACTTGGAGATCTTACACGCTCACTAATTTCGCTCTTGAAATCCCACTGTTCGCTGTGAACCACAATCTGACCTATAGCAGTAGGCTCATTTGTCTTTGCCTGAAAAACTGGCTAAACTATATGACATGTCACCTATATAATAATATATAAATAAGTGTATGCATGATCAAATGTTGAAGTTATAGTGCGTGGTGCTCTCTCGGCGCTAGTAAAGGTATGCAACCCAGCTGTATTCCTTTGCCTTACAGCTCCATTGTCCACCACATAGGACCCTTGGGGCTAATTATTACAGTTTACTGTGCTTTTTGTTATTCAATAGAGATCCATGGTATTATTTCCTAATTTGCTTGCTCCCTGATGTGGAGATCTTAAATGGTTCCATAATTTTTTTGCAAATTTATCCACTTAATAGTTTCTTTAAAAAAAAAAAAAAGTTTCCATTGAATTTTTAATTATTGTTAGTAATTACATTTTTTAAACCACGCCCTCCTCAGCTGTTCTATCTCTTTGACATTTAACTAAATAATTATCGTACGTATTCACTATTGGAATTTAAGCCCCTTCGTGACATTTTCCATGATCTTCACCAATATTTAGATTCGTCTCTTTGCTTCGGTTGACCTCGTTTCTTGTTTTTTCTTCTCTTTCTGGTTCTTCCTTTCTGTGGGATTGGTGTGGTATGAAATCTACAATTGACTTGAGATGTACATCTTCATCTGTTGTTTCCTGCCATCATCCTTCTCTCTTCTTCTGACCATGCTGCATGGCCTCTCATCCCATCCCCCCACTACACACTCTGTTATGATCCCTGTATTCTGTGATCCCATGCTCCTCTCCCCCCTCACTAGACCAGCTCTATGAATCAGCCACAGGGAGAGACGGAAACGATTTTGTGGTTGTGGTACGTTTTATGACTGGAAGTACATGCTCAGTAGGGCAAGGTATTTAGTGTGAACATCAGTGTAGACTTTGATTTTGTTTTGGTTCCACATACTGGCTTAGTTCTGTAAAAACATACATTTTCAAAAGAAATGACACTATTTTGCATGGGGTGGGTGAAGTGTAATAATTAAGGGTTTAAATAACTTTGTCAAGTTAGTCGGCAGTGAGATTTATATATATATATATATATATATATTGACCACTGAAAATGGCAAATGCAACATTTAATATATGCTAGGATTTATATATTATCGTTAGGCTGTTATTTTTTTGTATTATATTTGGACAAAAATGTAATTCAGTACTATTGACAGTCACATGAGGCGGCAAAAAAAAAGAAGTAAATATCAAGTGTTTAACTGGATACTGAAAAGCAAAGCTTGTAAACGCTACTTCAGTTTGTATACTTCAGTATTGATAAGGTTTCTGACTAAAATTGTGATTTCACTTTTATGAACGTTTTTAGCCAAATTAGCAATACAACGCGCGGGCGTCGACGTTAACCAGACTAATAAAATGATGTCACGCAGGCTGTGCTCTAGCCCCTTCAGTCAGCCTCACTGAACACACAGGGTTCGTCACAAAGGGGCGGGTCTGGAGTGGATATACGCGTAACTATTGGACATTCCAACTGCCTGTCACTTTCTGTCGCCTTTCTATTGGCTACCAGCATGCGGGTTTATCTCTCCATCTCTTGCTGCTCTTGTATAAATGCCGCTTACTTTTCTACCGTCAACCTCCGCCGGATGTTATAGTTCCTATTATCAATTATTTTCCTCTTAAATTACACGTCTTAAATCTTGTCTGATAAATGATTAACAACCCTTCTGCGCGTCCCGACCAATCCACGTTTTTTAACCCGTAGACCTTGTCGAAAAAACTATTGACTCCTCTGGGCACATGAAACTGGACACCCGAGCGTTTGAGGCCCCTCTTTTCCATGCGGAGGAATACATTGTTGCTGCTCACAATGTGGATGGAGGTGGTCAAGATGTCTACTAGAAGAATGAATTCACCTCAATTGTAACAACATAAAGGAAGTCGTGGCGCGGGATTGTTTGGATACAGACCTGCAACATTGTGTTTATGACGTTGGCGTTTTGTAGGAGGATGTCAAAGGAGGAATAACACACATTGTTGCGCCTCTCAGCCTTTAATGCGCCGTGCTTCAAATTCTTTCAAGTTTTATGGTTTTTCCCTACGAGATTCAACCTTTCTTTTTTTTACAACTGGATGTAAAACAACTGATAATCAGAGGTAATGCTTTTTGCCCTTCTGTCGAGTTTTACTTGGTTAATAAGTTGAATTGTTTTAGTCTCATATTTACATCAGTGAAGTCACATAATTGCATATTGAAGTTCCATTTAGCAAGTTTTTGGGATGTGTGCTTATGGAAGTGGAGGGGGGGGGGGATGCAGAGTTTTTTTTTTTTCTTGCTTAAAGGCTGTGGTGGTGGTGGAAAGTCCTGCCCAGTTTTGTGCTGGTGGTCTTTAACCCAGTTCTATCCTAATAGAAATGACTCCTTTGTCCTTTTATCAAAGTAAGGATTAGTTTTGTGGGGCGCTTATGGGTTTAAGTGACTAGTTAACAGCGAGCTGTCAGTGCAAATTTAATTTGCGAATTACTAATAGATGAAAGTTACTTTTAATTTGTTAGACTTGTTAAAATGAATCATTTCCTACTGATCTTAAGCGCTGCTTTGTAGCGTGTTGTGTCCAGGCTTGATTTTCACAAAAGCTTTGGTTAATTCAGTTACTTCGGTGAATATTTTTTGGCAGGAAATTCCTCGCCCCCCCACCCCCACTCGCCTTCATCAAATCGCGAGTCTCTTGAGGAAAAGTTGACATTTTGTCGCGGTACTTTTATTAACTTTTGCCTAATCCCCAGCCAAGCTTCTACATGTATCTCACAACACATGAATAATTGAGAATTATCGGCCCGAAGGCTGCTAATTATTGATAATAATGCCGTCCTTATCAAAAGTACGTGCGCGCGATCGATGTGGCCTATTGGTTTTCGAAATGGTTAGCTATCGGAATACAATAAGTTTACAACTGAGAATAAATATTGACATTATTCATGTCTGGGTGAAGCTTAGCCCTATACACAAAGGAAGGGACGTGACTAAACTCTAGTTTAAACGTGTTTGCACATTCAGTAATGGAGATGGGGTTTAAAATAGTCATTTTCGCGGTGTATTTTGCGCTTTTTTTATTCATAACGTAGATATAGTTTGGGTAGCCTACATAAATTGGTGGTTAGCGGTAACACTGTTGCGCTCTCTTACAACTAACCACCAATGGTGATACAGACCTAAAGACGCAGTTTACCCTATCCTTTAACTACGAAATACGTTTTAAATGTGTGTTTTGTTTTTAGTGTCACCTTACTCCTTTCCCTTTATCGTGCGTGTGTGTGTGATAGGAAGCTGTACAGTTAGGGATGGAAATCGTAAGGAATTTAGCGATTCTGCTTCAGTTTTTCTATACTTCATAATAATCAAGAATAAATATGTTGCATTTACAGCCTTGAGCAGTTTGTTGGCAAATTATGCGACCGCATCAGCTTTCAGCAGAGCCGACGTATCAAATCATAAATACACGTCTAGCGTAGGTGTCTTTTTACAGACTTTTAGAGCTATCATAATGCATCATAAAACTGGCCCTAATTTTAATGCAAATGGTAAACAAACAAAAAGGTAGTTACCAGTTTGATTTATTATTTATGTAATATAACATGATGTGTAGGCCTGTCTTGTTTGCACGTTGTCATACGAGCAACCAGTCAGTAATTATGCTTATGTAAGTTATTAGTTAAACTAAAATCAGACAAAACTAAATAAATAACTTGGGGGTTCAGTACGTGAGGTAGATTAATTCATTAACAGCTTCAGCTGATTCAACCGAGTACTTTAGATCCACTACACAGACTCGGTTCATAAGAATCGTTCGTTCGCAATTGGAATTGCACTGGTGGCGCTGCATTTTATTGAATCACTTAAGAGAATCGACTCGTTCAGGAATCGGATTGGACTGGTCGCGTTGTATGTTTAAAGCTCTAGCTTAAATTGATCATATGAAATACTGTCAGATTCCAGCGATCTGCATGATCAAAAACTGCTAAATGCATTATATATATAATAGAATCAGATTTTTTTTTTTAAATATAAAAAGAACCTGTTCTTGATTCAGAACCCTAATTAGGCTACTATAAGGCCTTCACCTCATTCTTCAGCCAGGGCTGTTTATTTCAGTTAAAATCCCTTCGTGTTTCTCGATTTTGAAACGTTTGTCACATTTTACGTTGAAATATGCTAATATACTGAGCACAGTATATTTTTACTTGTGGTTTGGCTTTGTTTTGGCTGGCAAAGACTTGAGGGGAATTTGGGCCCTCCGTTACTATCTTTCCTGTCTTTTTACTAAGGGGCCAATTTCTACATGTTGTCGTTTAGTTGTTTTTGTTTGGGAGTCGAGAAAGCAGTGTGAATAAAATGTACTTGCAAGGTGTAAAAACACTTTTATTTTAGCCATTGGCTTGGAATAGTGTTATAATCAGACTGCTGAAGGGAAACTAAGGGTTAATAAGCAGGACCGCTAAAGCACACCACCTGTTGGCATGCAATAACATACAGAACCCCTGTTCCAGAGAAAAAAAAAACATTTATTTATTTATTTTTAACCTAAATATGACAGTTTAATTGTGTTTTAGTAAAAAAAAAAAAAAGACAGTTAAAATATTTACTGCATTTGGAAGTTGTTTAAATTTCCCTCCCTTTGTTTGATGGTCTCCGTTCATGCAAATCAACTGGCCAGATAACTATAAATCATACACAGGATAGAGATGTACAATAAGTTAAGGACATTGATTTGCATGTTCCATGTGCTGATATCATGGTTTCATGGAAACGTATTGACTTGTGATTGCATTTAGTTTCATTAGTCTGCTGAGGTTGCATAACATAACAGTATTAATAATAAGATTGACAGACATTCTAGAAGAAATGGCTCTTTGAACACAAACAAAATAAAACCTTGTAATGCTTCTTTTGGCCAATTCATTGTACTACAAGGCTAATTGTAGTGTGTAAAACATACAGGATGTCCTCGGCCAAATGAATTATCAAGCAAGTTTTAGATTTAAAATTAAAATCTTGGACGAAGATAATGACTTGGCACTGGCATTTCATGCAGACTCCTGAAGCAATGCATAGTTAGTTAATTAAATGTAGTCCCATTTTTCATTTGAGACATGGAAATGCTGCTAATGTACTCTTAGGAGATGTGTATATTATTAGTACAATACACTCTCGCTTTTATTTACTATTCGACATGCACTTCATCACTGCTTTTCTCATTCATCTGGTCTTTAGATAGCTCACCCCAGCTGTCTCTCTCTGGTTTTCTTCTGCAGGGTGCTTTAAAGACCGAGGGGTATGAACGAGGCGCACCAGAGAATGGCTACAGTGGGAACAGATAAGGAACTCAGTGACCTGTTGGATTTCAGTGCAGTAAGGAAGAGACTATGGAGTCTTTGTTACTCATCTAGACGAAAACTCTCTCTCGTAAAGAATCGCTTTATGATTCTTTATTCGCTTCAACAAAATCTGACCTTGTAGTCAGAGGATAGACGTTTTCGAATTGATCGAATCTCACGTCACAATGCCTGCTGTGTTGTTGGTGGCTATAAACATAATGAATCTTTAAATCACGTGCAGTCTTAGTCCTTAGAAGTGCATGTTACCCTTTGAAACATCTCCAGCGTAATAACCATCGCCCTCTTATTCTTCCACTTATTGTTCTCATTTCACCTGTTGTTAAAATTGGATTATTCTTGGCGGTCATGCTTTCCTAAATAGCATTAAAAAAATGGCGAATATAAAAATGTTAATCGCTTTATTCATTGAATGGCTAGACCATGCTTAATTTATCGCATTGGAAAACTGCCATCCACTGAACCAGTGAATCAATTAAGACAATACATTGATAATCAGACGTGCCAGATCAAATGCATTATGATCTCACATCTAATTACAAATTGTTGATGGTTTAGTTACTCCCTTACATCGCATTCATTTTCCTGCTTTGAAGCTTTTAATAAAACAGGAGCTTATGCCTTTGGTATCTGCTTTCTCGTGGTGTTAAAGGTGCTTTGCATTGTGAAAAATGTCTACCACACCAGAAAGTCCCTCTCATGCACCATGCAAGGCTAGCACTGTTGCTGCTTACGGGTTTCTCTTTGCACTTCAAAAACAAAGAGGCATCATCCATCCATGTAAACGGATCCTGTTCAGCCCTTTCCGTGAAACTTTGAATTCTTTGACAAGATGCACCTTCAAAGAGCTGTACTACTTTGTGCGAAAGGGTTTCTTTCAGATTGAACCATTTTAGTGGGTTATATGTGGCAAAGTTGGCATGACCTTTAGCATTAAACGTTTGAACAAGCTTAGCTTGACGTCACATAGCGTAAATCCCCAATAATGCTGAAAAATCGACTACTTGTTGTGAGTTTGTCGTAATATGCGACTATGCTAAAACGACTTATTTTTCTGCCTTAGATGTTTGCACCTCCTGTGGCCAATGGGAAGAACAGGCCCACCACACTTGCTAGCAGTCAATTTAGTGGTTCAGGTAAGTCTTAGCGCATGCTTTTTCCCAGCTTTACTCGAATTTGCCATATTTGTGCATTTCATAAGTTTAAAGCGGCGTTCTTTATGGCAGTGGAGATGTTTGGGCTGGTTGCTAAGTGCTTGTTTCTGTTAACAGAAGAAAAGGACATGTTTCTTCTTGTTTTCCTAAACCCCTTCTTTTATGAATTCACCGTAGTATATCCAGAGTCAAAGCTCGGGGCAGTTTGGATCTCTTTGAACTGGTTGTTCAGTTAAAGCACATATTGCACAAACTTGTACATCGTAAAAACTTTGTTAGGTCAAGAGGAGTGACTGATAGGTTGCTTTGCTGTTTATAATAACGTTTTTATCCAGAACATTTTAGCTGCCTGGAGCATCTCATTGTCTCTTGTTTTGTTTTTGTATGTTTGTCATGTATTACTTTTTAACCAGTCGCACGTCACGTTGACACAAGTGTTGTTTTTGCCACCATTGTTGGCTTGTGTTGCTCCAGTTCAGATTGTTTCAGAAGCTGCCAAAGGCATGATCATCCCATGCGTTTCTCTTTCAGTCTGTCTGTCTGTCTCCCAATCGACACTCCAAACATTACCCTTGAATAAGAACAATCTGAGAACAAAGACTTAAATAAAGGCCTTGCGGTCTCCAAATGATTCCCCCACCCCACCGCGTAAAACACTCCTCCCCCCACACAAGAAAACACTTTCTCCCCCTGCCAACTGACAGGAAATGGACCCTCTCTGAAACAAAGCTCTCTCATACCTCCCACCACCCCGCAGGAGGCCCGCATGAAAACAGCAAAAGAAACGCTGTGAAAGATCACCAGCTTCACTCTCGGTCTGTGGCGGCCTAAAGTGCCAATTACATAGCAGGGGCAAGCTAATGTCTCAGTTTGAGATTTTTATTGCGAGAGCTACCTGACACCGAGGTGACCCCGACTCTTAAATCTGTCACTTGTGAGATGCTTCTAGAAGGTCTCCACATCAGTCAACATAAGCCTCACCCTGTGAACTCGGTATAACAGGATATGACATGTTTTTAAATTCGCTATTGAGAAACGCAGGTCCAAGTGACAGTTCCTTAACGTTATTCATTTAAACTCTTAATGGAATTTCGGGGTCAGTACATTATAAGCTCTGTCGGCATAGTTTGTGAACATGTTTTGAATTACAGAGTCTGAAATTCTTGACTGAATTTTTCACGTTAAAAAATAAGTACAACCTAGTGTTGTTAATCACGTTTACACAGTGCCTTTTGATGGAAACTTTTTTCCATCATAAAAAATTAAATCAGGATCTGGAAATCTGAATTATTATTTCTTTTTCGATAGGAAAGGACTGACAAATACAAAAACAGAGAAAAAAAAATGCATTCAAAAAATGTTGGAAATGTTTTTTGAAGATGTCAGCGTTTATCCTTAAACTTGTCTGTGCTGTAAAGTTGTCAGTTTTGTGTTGAGACCACTGTTCCAGCCATTTCTAATTTACAATGTAATATGTGCGTTTAAAATCTTCTGAGCAAAAAGTCCTTGTTTTGCACAAATTGTCCCAAAGTTACAACATTGATTGCAGTGAATGGTTATGGCATGTATTTTTGCACAGGCAAGCTTATTATGATGTGTCCAGCTAGTCTCGTGTTAGGACCTAGCTTCAAAACCTTGTACTCGAACATTTATTGTATTGCCCTGTCTTTTCTGATTTAATTTTCCTTTTAAAGAATTAAAAAACAAAGGACATTTTATTTTCTGTGGTAACATGTCACAAATGCTGTTGATAGAGCTTGACATTTATTGAACCCAGAGCATTCCTTAAAGATCACAGAAAAGTATTCCAAATGAACAAAAGCTGTGATCTTTACTTCCTTGCCTGTATTGTTTTTCAACTTTAAACTTCTGACTGTCCTCTGCTATTCAGTCAGAAGATCCCCAAAGTAAGGACTTGTTTAGAGGAAGCAGTGGCCTTCAGAAGTGCATCTGTTCCTCAAGACAAAAGTGCTCGGAAGGGTGCTAATTGCATTAAGCCATCTCCTCCCCCTCCTTGGGCAAAGCCTTGGTGTTTGCAGAATTTTTTTCTTTTTTTGCATGGGAGGACTTCACCAGGCGTCCTCTTGCTCACCTCCACAGCTGCCCAACACGTCACCCGCTGAGGACAGCATTAGGACAGGACAGAGTCCATTTCCCCCCTGGTCACACCCCTGAGATGCGAGCACATTTACACACACACACACACCTCAAGCCGTTATTGCCTCACTCTTGATATCTGCTGCGATCTGAACCTGAATAATGGCACGCTGTGCAATTGATGTATTTGAAGGAGTGTATAAAGGAAATGATCTTTCCTCAACGCAGGAAATGGAATCGCTTCCTGCGTGACTGAATGTCTGACTTGTCTTTGTAGAATTGCATTTTGCAAATACGTGGCCAATAACTCAAAATAGAAATCGCATAGCATTCTTAAAAAAGCCATATTGTATATACAAAAGCAAATTTGCCCAGAAAAAGCACTCATTTATTTCGCTAATGTGGTAATTCATTTGTAACAGTCTGACAAATCCAATCCAAAACCATTCGCCATGTTAAACATCTTATATGGTTTTTCTGCATCTGAATCTGTATCTCTGCCACTTCATTTTCCCCACATAAGAGGAGTCTGCCAGGGAGATTCTTTCACTCACTCAGTCAGTGCCCACTTCATTTCCCATGCTGCCTGCGTGGGCTCCATAGATCACGGCTGTCAGCGTGGATGTCGCTATTTGCTCTGCTTTGTTAGCTTCATCACTCATGCTCAGCCTTCAGTGGCCGCTCTGGCTGAGACCCCCTCTTCTCTCACACATTTTTAATTAGACCTCGGAAAAAAAAAAAATCAAAAGGCGAATATGAATATTCATAAACCAACTGCATTAATATGCACAATTATGCAAATCAGCATGCAATTAAGCCATGTGTCTTTGGAGAGCTTTGCATTAAGGCATAAGACAGGAGGCAGAGGGGAATGCTTTATGAGGAATTTCTGCTCCAGTACACTTTGAAATGTTGCCGCAATGTTTTCGAAAATCCATTTTTCTACGAATAAAGCATATTGGAGAACCTTAAAACTCTGTATCCTGTATGTCATGTACTGAGACCTGTGTTGTCCCTATGGGTCTCCACTCCCAAATGTACAATGATGCTAATTTCGCAATTCTTTGATCAGCCTGTTTTTGTTCTGCTTGCCCCCCCCCCCCCAACTTGTCTTAATGAGATCCAGTGACTGAATGAATGCTCCCTTTATGGTCAGTGATGTCGAGGCTTGCTGAATGACATGGATATTAGTGTGGTGTGATGGTTTTGGATGAGATCCAGAGAGTGTCTGACATGCACAGAACCAGCCACCAAACATCCAAAGGCCTTAATGCATGAAAAGAGAATTAAAAAGGATCTTGATGTGAAGGTTTAGTGCTTGCCAAAATATTGGGCTGAGAGTTTGCGATCGATTGTTTCGTAGGTATGGAAGAACGCAGTAGTCCCTGGGCTGCTGGAGAACAGAACAGTCCTTCTTTCAATCAGGTACAGGTAGACCCAATGACTTGATTCTCACCTAAAGGTGTTGTTGGGACATGTTTTATAGTTTTGACCTGCTTCTATCTTGGGTTTTTCCAGAGTTATGGAGAGGGCTCACACTTCAACGAACATGATGGACTATCTTCCCCATTTCTCGGTACGGGAATTAGTGGTGAGTTTTACCAACTTCAGGTTGGTTTACCTCAAAGCTGCCAGTGTAGAAATTGCCCCATGGGTTGCTTACGGTACTTGAGCTTACCAAGAGCATTCACTCAATCTCCATGTTGTGGCATTGACTTTCATTTCTTCCAATAATTGTGACATTTGTACTTTATTTAAAAAGTGCTGAGTTTGATTGGTTCACTTCTATTTCATATGTATTTGCAGGCAAGAATGAAAGGGGTCCTTACTCTTCCTTTGGGGGACAGGTAAGTTAAATAAATTCTTGAGCAACACATGAAAGTGCTTTAGTCATTTTAAAGTACTTAAATCCGCCATCTTGTTGTCCTCCTAAAGCCAGGGTTCCTGCCCTCGGACATCGCCATGCCTTCTGCAGATGCCATGTCTCCATCCGGACTGAAGTCTGGCTCACAGTTTTACCAATCATATCCCAACAACCCTCGGAGACGCCCCTCAGAGGGAAGCATGGGTAAATAACTTACAACATTTACTAGACCTGCATCAGATGAATCGCTATGAAAGGAAAAGTATCATGTATGCTTTGATTTCTTTCACAGATCCCCAACCAAAAAAGATCAGGAAGCCGCCAGGACTGCCATCTTCAGTGAGTAACCTTTCTGAAATATTCTTAATTGTTTCCCACTAGAAGTAATTCATTATGACCTCAATTTAATTATTAGAATTGTGAGATGTTAAGTCAGCAAAGTCCTGTCTGTTAGAAAATTGTAAATGCATAAACATGATATAGTGGCCGTTACAGGAGCTCCTAGAATTGAGTTCAAGCATTTGTGGCATCTTAAATGGCTTGACATTAGTCCAAATGTTTAGCTCCAACACATCCGCCTGGAAGATTTTAATGATAAGTTCTGCAGGAAGGTGCTGAATAAGGATTGGACACACCTGCTATGGACCTATTTTAGAGTAATAACATTTTTAATATGACGTGAACAGTAATAATTCAGTATAGGGACCAATTCTCACTATTAACTAGTTGCTTATTAGTATGCCTATTGTTGACATATTGGCTGTTTATTAGTACTTGTAAAGCACATATTATGTATTACCATATCACTAATTCTATCCAATACCTAAACTTAAAGGGGTTACTTCACTCCAAAATGAACATTTTGTCATTACCCCCATGTTGTTTTAAACCCGTAAATTCTTTGTTCATCCTCAGACCACAATTTTAAGATATTTCGGATGAAAACCCGGAGGCTGACCCATTGACTGCTAAGTAAATAACACTGTCTAGGTCCAGAACAGTATGAAAGACATCGTCAGAATAGTCCATCTGCCATCAGTGGTACAACCGTAATGTTATGAAGTGATCAAGAATACGTTGTGTACGTAAAGAAAACATAATTACTTTATTCAACAAATTCAGCATAGTAGCGCCACCGTAGCACTATTTTAGAGAGCATTGCTGCAAGCACTTACGCTGTTCTGTTTTAGCCGCGGCACACAGATGTGCAGTTTTTGTTCAAATCAAAGCATAAATGAACAAAGATGTATCCATGTGTCACAGCTGACACTGAAGAGTGTACGCCATTTCCGTGCAGCGATACTTTCCAAAATGGAGCTGAATTTGTTGAATAAAGGCGTTATTTTTTTTATTTCTTTCCTTACAAAAAGTATTCTCGTCACTTCATAATGTCACGGTTGAACCACTGATGGCAGATGGACTATTCTGACAGTGTCTTTCATACTTTTCTGGACCTTGACAGCGTAATTTACTTGGCAGTCAGGAGGACAGTCACAAGCTGTTTTTTTTTTTCCCCAAAATATCTTGAATTGTGTTGCGAAGATAAACAAAGGTTTTATGGGTTTGGAACAATATAAGTGATTGTCAAAATATTGAGTAACCCTTTAACAACCATCTTACTAATTATTCATAAGCAACAAATTAGCAGTTTACTGAGGCAGAAGTCCTAGTTAACGTTTGTTACTGGCGAGAATCGGACCTTAAAATAAAGTGTTACCATGTAAACAAACAAGAACATGGTTGTGAGGAGTAGAAATAAGAGTCTTAGAGATTGTGTCAAACTGTTAACGAATGAAAATTTTAAGCACATCCTTCCGTAAACATTCCATCTGACAGACTTTTGATTGAACAGGGTACGCATTTTCATTTGCGTCTGAATATGTCTACCGTGACTAAGGTCCATAATAGTTCTGAACCTTTGACCATCACACATCGGCGTTAACTTGAACAAACAATCAAGTAGCCATACCCCTTTTTTCGAATAACCATTGTTTCTTGATCTAAATCCACATAAGCTCAACACTTTGCCCTCTAAAACCCCTCCCCAAATGTGATCCTTCAGATTCGCCCATGCTAGACCTTATCCTCCCCCTCTTCCAAAGTGACCCAGTTGTGAGTCCCCTTGCACCTCTCTCTCTCTTGCTTGTCTTAGCTCAGATTAATGGCTTCTGATGAGCTAGGATTCTAGCTCCTGCTGAATCTACTCTACGGCTCAGTATAACTTCCTCTTGTGCCGCCACAGCATTATAATACCCTAATGATTGCACCAATGCTACCTTTTCCACACTTTACAGATATTTAAAAATGTTTTTTTGAAGTTTAAGTCAAACTTTGGCAACGCACTAAAGGGTATTGATCCTTAACTTGTCTGGGCTTGCCTTGATCTTCTCAAGTGCATCAACAAATCATTGTGAGGACGTGTATCCTGGTGAACTTCAGAGAAGAGGGCCATTCACAGGTTTTTTTCCCCCCCTCCCTCATTTGTTCTTTTATGTGGTTTCTACATAATCGACCAGTCTATTTTGCTCCACTCCTACCACTTCTTCAGCGAGACCTCTCCCCCCACTGTTCTCACCCCTCCCCTCTTCAGCCCAGCTGCCTGTGGAGTTGGACGGGCTCCAGGAGTAGGCAGATGGCTCTGTAATTAGAAGTGCATCTCTCCATTCCCATCCCACTTCTCCCTGTTAAATCAAATTACAGGCAAAAGAGAAATATCGCTTTGCTGGATTTGTATTCTCCGCTGGCCCGAGACCCACCCGCCCGGCAGTGCCCCCTCCCTCCCAAAAACTCGCTCATGTATGCGCACAAACATACAAATCATACGTGTTAAGACGTGCTTGTTGGGGAATACGTTGCATAGAGGTGTGCCTCGCGGCTCCTGAATTTAGAAGAATTTCCGATCACCGTTTGGTTCCGTTTGTCGATTCCAGATAATTTTATTGCGACTGCAATAAAAAAAGGAATCTCTTTTTCCATTTCCACATTATGGAATATGTCAACACACAGTGTGCTTAGCTTGATTTGGACTCGCTCTTAGTGATGGTGCTCCCTGTAGCTGTCCTCCCTCTCCTTTTTTGGCTCATGGGAGTGCGAGAGGAAGCGCCGACTGTGCCATGAGATGGCCGTGGCGCATTTCCCAGCATGCTCTGTTCTCTGTCCCTGCCACTTTATCTGAGGGGGCACTATGGAAACACGCGTCCACGTCATTTGTACCGAAAACCACAATGCACTTGCCAGCTTCATGGGCTCAATATCAGTTGTGCATTCGAGTGCAAGCGATTTGCGAGGGTTATATTGTCCTGTTTCCTTGAACGCCATGTTTATCTTTATGTCCTTGTTTGTTAACGCAGGTTTATGCTGCCACCTCTGGCGATGACTATATACGTGATGGTGCTGCCTACCCTGGCTCCAAACCTGGTTCTGTGTACCCAGGATCTTTTTACATGCAAGGTGCGTGGATGGGGAAATAAAACAGTTTTTTATTATTATTATTATTATTATTTTTTTTTTTTTTTTTCATATCTCCCCAAGCAAGCATGATTTGAATTTAGGAGTATGCACAGACACAAATGTTCCTTTGGATTATTGTAGACATCCACATAAGTTCTTGTGCTGATTGTTATTGATCCTTCCCATCTGCCTTTGCACTTGCAGAGGGCCTTCACTCCTCTTCGGACCACTGGGCTCCCTCTGGATCCATAGGGCAGTCGGGATACACGGCCATGCTGGGGAATTCGCCACACATCAGTCAGCCAGGCTCCTTCTCTGCGATAAACCCACAAGACAGAATGGTACGTCTTCTGAAATGTTCGGAGAAGGGCTTAAATTGCGACTCATTTCAGAAGTTCCAATAACTGTTTATTTTCCACAGAACTATCCCTTGCATGGCGCGGACGTCAATGGCTTCCATTCGGGCTCTGCAGCCTATAGCCACACATCCTCCATGAACGGATCAGACAGCATTTTGGGTAAATTACCATCGTTGTTTGAATTTAATGTCCTCCTAGGTTGGAAAACGAGCTTGTAATTGAGTTCAGATTGGATCTTGAAGATTCTTCTTGTAAAAACATTTTTGGCCTCAGACTAGTCTGAACTCCAACTGTAATTTAGAGGAAATAGCCTTCAATCTTTCATTCAGACTTTGAATGGACATTTTTAGCAGATAGCAAATTATGGATCACTTGAATAGTCATGACATTGATGTAATGAATGGAGTTAATAAGTACTCCCGTTCTCTCCCACAGCAAGCAGAGGTTCAGTCGCGAACAGCTCAGGTGATGAGATCGGAAAAGCTCTTGCTTCGGTGAGTGAGCTTTCATTAATCACCAGAAAAGAGCATTTGGCCATATGAAGTCAAAGATGGATAGCATCATTCAGACTTTCAGTGATCCTTTGGTTTTGGATTGTTATTAGCAATAGTTGAAGGAGTGCAGCGCTTCACATTTAGTCATGTTTTTGATCGACAGATCTATCCTTCGGACCACAACAGCAACAACTTCTCCTCCACTCCTTCCACTCCTGTGGGCTCCCCTCAGGGCATTGCAAGTAAGTCCGATACGCTGTCTTATTCCGTCAAACCTCAATCCATTTCATTAGATCAGTTTGTGTTTAGAGATAGAAAGACAAAAACGTGTTCGCGGAGGAAGAAGCCTGAAGAATCATAAATCATTCTCTTTAGATTGATGGGCTTTGTATAAGTCAAAGTGTGAATGTGAAGCTCTAGAGCGCCATCTGCTGTTGTAGAGGCACATCAGCATTCAGATGTTTCACACTCAGGCTATAAATCATGTTCTCCTCAGCAGGTACAGCACAGTGGTCGAGAGCTTCTGGCCAGACTGCTCTGTCTCCTAATTACGAGGGTGGACTTCATGCACTGGTAGGCTTATGAAGGTTTTGAACATTCACACAATGTTAACGCCCCAAGCTTCACTCTCTGGTTAGATAAATGTACAAGCAGTGCTATTTTAGTATTATTGTATACTATTAAAATATTTTTAGTTCTTATGGTTTTAGATTTGTAGTTTTGCTTTTATTTTTAACACTTCATATGTTTTTAGCTTAATTTTATTCAGTTTTAGTAATGTTAGGGGCCAGTGTAACATTTAAAAATTTTTTCATCTAATATTTATGTATATTATGTTTTTTCATTAACAATGGCTTTGCTTAACAATAACAACAATTTACAACACGTTTAGCAAAAACAACATTTTTGGATTATACTTTTAAAAATGCTTTACTTAAAAACATACTATGTATGATGTGTTGTGTGTTATAAATCTCATATATATATTAGAGCTGTCAAACGATTAATCGCGATTAATCGCATCCAAAATAAAAGTTTTTCTTTACATAATATA